>CM040183.1:23098553-23116053 GCA_022606455.1 Callitettix versicolor | reverse complement strand
CGTTTAAATTTTATATTATATTATTATGACTTTAAGATATAAAGTGATATCTTTCACAATGTTATAATCTGTGATGGAGCAAGAGATTAAAAAAATATGAATTTGCTTGTTGACGTGTTACTATGGTAATATAATGTAGGCCACACTGTGTGCGATATAATTTGCGGCAAGTGTATACAAATGTAATATACAAATTTTCCCCTGGTTCGTCACCTGTTATAATACGTTTAAGTAATTTTGCATCGTCGTTGACTTCATTTAGTGACTCCTGAGCAACTTCCATTCGCCGCTGTTTTTGTTAAAAATTCAACAATTTTGGAACGAATTTTGCTACCATGCGTTTCATACACAAAACATTGGAAACAACATCATGACATGATCCAATCGATATGTCAACATCATCAGCGACCTCTCTAATTGTGATTCGGCGATTGTTCATAACCATTTCTTTCACTTTTTCCACGTTTTCATCGGTTGTTGATGTGCTGAGGCGTCCAGGGCGTTCGTCATCTTCAACGTCTTCACGGCCTTCTTGGAAACGCTTATACCACTCGTAAACGTTTGCTTTACTAATAGCAGACTCACCATAGTTCTTTGTTAACATTTCACAAACTTTGTTACACTTTTTTCCATTTTTTTTACGCAAATGTTTATACAAATTCTTTGATCCATTTCTTTTAACAAACGAAAATCGCCGAGCTCAAAAAAACACGTCTAACCTTACAGACAAAGTTTATTTACAGACAAGTCTTAGTTACAGACAAAGTCAACAATGAAAACAGCTGAAACTTTTATGATACTTCAGGGGCATGTATACAAACATAAAAAGAAATTTAAAAATTCTCGTTACTTTCTGAACACACCTCGTATATCTTAATAACTCATGTCATATGGTATACAAAATTTTTTTTATCATGGAGTTGATCATCGTTACACTTTGGGAACATAAAAATAAGGTCAAAACCTAATTTTTTAAACAATAATTATCTTGTTTTTTAAGAAAGAATCCCTTTAAAAACGAGATTACTGTAACAGCCCTATGTTAATGTTTAGAAGTGTCACTGAAGTTTGAAATTAATTATTTTCTACAGTAATTGTCGTCCATTCGGCAGGATTGCCTTCTGCAACAAAAGCGCCATCGATTTTAAAGAAATGAAAACATGTTTTTATCAATTTCTTATTAAATATGTTTTCAAAAAGTTATGTTCAGTTGAATTTGTTTAATATTTTTTATTACTTTGTCAGTACACAAAAACAAATTTCTCTTAACACAGCTGATCAGTGTCAGTCATTTTGCCAGAAATATTTTTATAACGAATTCTTAAACATACTTCCAGGCATGTTATTTGCAGAAACGTATTTCAACATAAACTTCCAGAACAAAACAACACTTTAAAATTACAAAATAAACTACGACTGTGTAATTAAATTTCAGAGAGGCAAATGTATATCACGCTTTCTTACACTGTTATATAACGTTTGTAAAGTATTATATCATTATGGCACTGTTCGTTTTTTAACCAGACAGAATTAAAAATAAAATACTTTTAATACTTTACAGTTCAGTTACTTTCATCTTGACAGTCGATGAATCAGGAAAAGGTTAAGTAAATTTTACTGGAAGCTTTAAAATTTTGTGATGTCTTAATACACGACTCACAAAGAGGAAATAAGTCGGGCACCCGGTTTCTTTGCAATAGCCTACATGACGACACCACTAAACTAAATGCAAAGCTTTATTTCACAATCTTGAATGCATTGTATGAATGCATTCTCTTCTCTACTAACGCGCTATCTAGTAGTCACATTAAAAACTAAGCGGATAAAAAAACTATTCAGTAAAGTAAAGTATATTAATATATATTTTGCCCAACAGAAAACATTTTATATAAATTAGCGTAACTGTTTTAGTTCTGCTATTAAACCTTACAGAAATGTGGATTTTGAAATATGTTTTTAAAACAAAAACATAATAATAAACGAAATACAAAATAAAATATTAATGTAACTTTTTAGCATGAGGTAGTCCATAATATTACCGGTATAAGTTAACTAGGGGAAACCTTTGACCACTTCGCAGACCAAACCAACAAGAAATCTGTTTAAAATTAACTATATAAACTGCTACCATAGAAACCATTAGAATGCAATTATTAATAATTTCGTTGTCATTTAACAATTTTTGTGAAAATTAAGTACTATAAACAATATTACAAATAATATAAACAAAATATAAGAAAAAGTCGCTTTCCATAAAGTCGAAAATCAGATTATAATACGGTCACAAGACCAGAAGTGACTTATGCCGCGGAAACTTTATTTAATCTAAGAAGCCGAAATAGAACAGAAGAGCTTCAAAAAGTGGAAAGAAAAATATTGAGAACCATTATCAACAAAAACACATGGTAGAAGGAACTTACAGACTGCTGCCAAGTTCAGCTATCTATCTGTTAGAATGAACATCTGTTAGATAATATTAGAAAGAGGAAACTGGCTTTTTATGGACACCTAATAAGGCTACCAGAAGAAAGACTGACGAAGAAACTCCTGAATTACCAACTCAGGATTAAAGTAAATAATGAGTGGCTTAAGGAAGTGGAACAGGACCTAAAAGAATTAGTTATAACGGAAGAACGTCTGAAAGGAGAAAGGGAAAAACCAATCCTTAGGAATAAAAACATTAGATTAAAATTTAAAGAAGGAACAAAAAGAGTTGCTTTTTACTCGGAGGAAGTTAGACTACAGAGATCTACAAGACTGAAAAAGTATTGGGAGAATCTCAAAAACCTAAAAGAACCAAAGTTGAAAGCCCAAAAGAACCAAAATTGACTAAATGTGCTCCATTGAGGACTTAAAAAAAATATAAAACATATGTTATTTTATTGAACACAACATTTCCCTTTTTAGCCCTCTCTTTGCTTATAATTAAGACAAATGTAGTTTAATTTCAAATTAGGGACTATACGTTCAAAATAAGTATTCAACCACCCTTTTTATGACTTACTAACCTTTAGAAATATTGTTTTCAAATTTGACCTGACGGAATTATAAACATGTATTGTAAAATATTTCACATTAAAATTATAAATGTGTATTTAAATAAAAATATTATTTTAACTCATGTTTTTGTAATGCGTGTTTTATGTTCTCTATTTAACTTCTAAGATATATTTTTTCTCTCTGAATTTAATACCGTACTTTCCGTACCTTTAAGAAAAATGGGAGAATCAATGATGGGGGGGGGTTGTGTATGAGTGTACAGGGCATTGCAAACTAAGTGATTGACGATTATAAACAAACCATTATTGTGTATTTCTAGACCAGGGGTTTTCAACTTTTTTTCTGCTTCCACCCCATCAATAATTTTTTTATCCCAAATGTTTACAATGTGTTGCACAAATATCACCGCAAATGAAGCTTTTATTAGGAGCAATTCAGTAATACAATTTTTTTTTTTAATTAATTTGTATTTTGTATTATTAGATATACATTAAAGATATAATTATGTTTATAGAAGCAGAAATTTAAATTTAAATAAAATATAAATCACATATACGTAAAATTTTAATGAGATAGTCGCGGTTGATGTCTTTTGATTATCTTACTTATATTTGGGGAAGTATTTGTAAATATTAATAGTAAATCACCACGTTCTGATATCTTAAGGGGTTACAAATTTAATTTATTTCATTGACTCCCAACATCCCCCCCCGAATTCAATCGCCCCCTTCAAATTTCAATAACCCCCAAGAGGTCCACCTGGACCCCGTTGAAAACCCCTGTTCTAGACAATAGTTTTGTAGACGTTTATGACATACTTTCTCATTTTTGGCTAACATTTGATTTCAAAATGTTTCTATAATGAAGCAGACACAAATTTGTATCAATGAAAACTTTGTTAGGCAAAAGATGTGTATGCATGCTTTAGATATATTGTGTGCGATTTGTTCATTCTAAGATCTACATAATAAAATGAATAACTTAATAAGATAAAACTTTCTATCGAACCATTCAGCGTATAACCGTGATTATCTAACCTAACCTAACATAACTTACACCAACACAACAAAGTTGAAAGGTATGACTCACTGTTTGCTTTCAGTTGAAGGTGTTTATGTATCGTTAAAACTATCTGCTCTTACTGCGAACTAATTAAACAGTTATATTTTCTTAAAACTACCCGAGTATTATGAATGTTAACTAGTATAACTTAGTATTAAAGATTTACAAAATTAAAAATCACGTATCACATTTAATAACACCATATCAACGAACGTTCGATGAAAGAAAATATGAAAATAAATTCTGATTGCTGACAAATTAATAAATTCCATTACCTTAAACATTTTAGAAAATATGACTTTCCATTGTAGTCAGCATTCTTTAGTTTAATTTTAAATGTTAGTTATGCTAATTTTTACTCTAATTACGTTAGTGAAACCAAACTTTTGAAAAATTACGTAAAGTAACGAATTTTTAAGATTTTGGACGACCGACCTAACGGGTTTTAGAGGGTAGCGAACGGAAGCTATTGCTACAGTAAACTTTTGTGCTGAGTTTCAGTCAATCGGACCGAAATTACGAACATATTTAAGGCCCCTTAAACCAAGTTCTCGACGCTAGAGTCTGGAGGTGCTCATTACATGGTCCCGGATCTGGGTTGGAAGATCATTCCAGCTCATATTTCTGTTTATTACTTGTTCTTCGATCTGGATCTGTTGGCCATTCCAGCTCATATTCCTGCTCATTACATATTCCCGGATCTGGGTCCTTTGGCCATTTCAGCTCATATTCCTACTCATTACATGGTTCCGGGTCAGGATCTGTTGGTCATTCCAGCTCATATTCCTGTTCATTACATGGTACCGGATTAGGATCTGTTGGCCATTTCAGCTCATATTCCTGCTCATTACATGGTTCCGGATTAGGATCTGTTGGCCACTCCAGCTCATTACATGATCCCGGATTAATTTTTTGTTGGGGTGACAAGTATTAATTTTTTTAACTTTATTTTATTTTTTCATTTATTTATGTTTATTTGTGATCCATTATTATTGATTGTGTCTGTTGGTCATTTCAGGTCATATTCCGCTCATTAAATGGTCTCGGATCTGGGTCTGTTGGCCATTCCAGCTGATATTCCTGCTTATTACATGGTCCCGGATCTGGGTCTGTTGGCCATTCCAGGTCATATTCCGCTCATTAAATGGTCCCGGATCTGGGTCTGTTGGTCATTTCAGCTCATATTCCTGCTCATTAAATGGTCCCGGATCTGGGTCTGTTGGTCATTTCAGCTCATATTCCTGCTCATGAAATGGTCCCGGATCTGGGTCTGTTGGTCATTTCAGCTCATATCCCGCTCGTGAAATGGTCCCGGATCTGGGTCTGTTGGTCATTCCAGCTCATATTCCTGCTCATTACATGGTCCCGGATCTGGGTCTGTTGGTCATTTCAGCTCATATTCCGCTCATTATATGGTCCTAGATCTGGGTCTGTTGGCCATTCCAGCTCATATTCCTGCTCATTACACGGTCCCGGATCTGGGTCTTTTGGCGATTCCAGTTGATATTCCTGCTCATTACATGGTCCATTATATGGGTGTGATGGTCACTTTAGCTCATTTTACTACTCACTGCATGGTCCATACCGAAATCTAGGTTTGATGGCCGTTTCAGCTCTTATTCCAATGAGAATTTGCAAGTAATTATTAAGTTTTTTCGTCGAATTTTAAGTTAACCATTTAGCAAATATATTATTAATGTCAAATTCCTTTTATATAACTACGGGTTATGCAATAAACCTGGAGATTTTGTAATTTTGTTATTTTTTCCTTTTGAAAAAACTTAATTTTCCTGCAATTTTTTCAGAACCCAGTTACAGGTTGTGGATTAAAAGGGAGCTTTTCTGTTGATTATATCCACAACGTTCGATAAAAAATTTATTATTTTCTTTTCTTTTTAAGAAAAATTACATTCCCAGATGTACTTCTATTATCGTTATTTTGTTTATGACACTCGTTTGATTCAGTTCTGCCACTTTTCCAAATAGTTTTATAATATTTTTTGTATATTCGTCGACAACTCAACAACAAGCCTTGTCTAGGCTGGTAACTAATATTCAGACTTTCACTTTACCGTAATGTCTGTTATTTGCTGAAGAAGAGCCGCAGTCCTGAGGCACCCAGCTGATCTCCAGCTGATACCCGCACTTCCCACGCGAATATATTAAAATCTAATTTAACAACGGCTGCAGATAAACATAACCTCTAAAGTAGTTTGTAAATTTATTGCCGGATTTACTAAAATAAAAGACAACAAAGAAATGGTTTTAACACTTCTAAAAGCATTATTTATTCCTAACTGTTATCACTAAAAACAATTACACTTACATTTGTATAAGCTGTACAGAAACAATTACTCAATATATAACTTTTTCATTCGATAAGGTTGTTACAATGTTTTAGATTGGATGCAAATATACATGAAACTACTGATTAACAAATATGACATTACGACATGAAGTTGTTGTATTTATTATTAATTTATTACTTAAGCTATTTATTTGTTTACTTTTATGCTTGTTATGAACATCATAAACTTTCTATAACGATTTTTTACGTCTTCAAAATTAGGCTGGGCTGCGCTGAACTGAGCAGAGCGGAGCAGAATGAAGATGAACGACAAACGGAAGTGAAGTTCAATCAGTTTCAATAATGCGTTTGTATCTTTTAAACATAAATATTTAGGCATGCTGTAATGAATTTTAGAAAACCACTATGTTTAAAAATCGTAACCTAGGAAACGGTAACCTAGAGGTAATAAGTTTAAAGGCGTGGGAGGAAGCGGAGTCTGGTTCAAAACCGAACCTAGACAGAGTCGAAGCTGCTCCCCTTGATCCGCTCAGCTCCGTTACACTTTTAGTGGCAGTACTTACACTAAAAACAACAGGTTAGGCTTTGAATGCGTAGTCCGCTTCATTTGGTTGCCATCCGGCCTTAAGAATGCTTTTGTATCTTTTAAATCTAAATATTTAGGCCTACAGGAACGGAGTGTAAGAAATTACTATGTTTAAAAACCGTATCCTAGGTAACGAGAAATAATAAATTTAAAGGCCTGGTCAGCAAGTTGAGAGGAAGCGGAGTCGGCTTCGGCTTCAAAACCGAACTAGACAGAGTCGAAGCTATGCGGAGTTATGCTTTCAGTGGCCGTAGTGGTTATATTTTTAAGGCGTAGTACGCTCCGTTCACCGCTACTCCGCTACGCATTTGGTGACCACCAGGCCTAAAGGTTTTTTTCAACTAATATTGTTGAATTCAATAAAACAATATTCATTCAATATTGCATTCAACTAAAATGCATAATTTTAAGTTTTTTGAATGCATAAATTCTTCCAACATATGCATAATATTCTCATGTATGTAATGCGAATACAACGCAGGACTTACAACTTTTAAACAAACATTTACTTAAATTTTATGATTACAAACTTTAAAATTAGTCTGAATATATATTGTAAAAAATGCTTCTGACATTTAATTATTTTCACAAAAATAACCGGTAGGAGTAGAACTTTGAAATAAATTTTAAACGTTTAACAGTTTTTCATTATTCTTTGCAAAATTATAAAAGCTCTCTGAAGGCGTTATTAGAAAAAATAACAAATACTACGTAAGATTTGAATAAGCACGGAGAAAAAGATTTATTTTGAAAGTTTTTTTAGTTGTAAGTACAAATTATAGGTAGACTATTCTTATTTAACTGACCGGCAAGGTTATGTAAGTCATAATTACAAAGTGTAATTGGAGTAAAGAAGCTCATAGAACACAAGACGGACAGTCTGTGAAGCGAAACCGATTCATGACGCAATGAATAATAGTGAAATTACGTTACTGAGCGGCGGGTTCACAGTGCAGCACCTAGTCCACATTCAGTCAATAGTGCTTCATAGAGAGTATTTATTGTTGTGAAGACTAAACAGTCACGTGTTCTTTTTTTCTTCTTAATTGGACGGAATATTTAATTTCTAAATTACTAAACAGACGTTTCAAAATTGACGGAATATTTATTTCTGATTTCAAAATCAAAATACGTACTGAAAGCAGTTACCTGGATATTTTTTTATCCATTACTTTTTGAGAAAATAAAATAATTTTCATAAAAACACGGAACTCTTTCCAGCTAAAGGATCAACACTTAATTAAAATGTCCACATTAATATAATCTGACGCTGGCTAATGGCAAAACAATTATCTTAGTCAGTCATTAAAGTGAATAATTTTAAATAAAAGTTGTTACACGAATTACATTAATTAAAATGTTGCTTTTACGTTCAACGTTTTCCTTTACAACACAACAAAGAAATACCTTGAAAGTCAGTTCATCCACAAACAACTGAAAATGTTTGTTATTGTTATTTGTCTACCGAATATCTATCATTTTTGTATACAGAAAGATACAATAACTTGGAAGCAAGCTCATCCATAAACAACTGAAACGTTTATGTTATTGTTATTTTTTACCGAATGTCATCGTTTTTGTATAGAGAACAATACAATAACTTGGAAGCAAGCTCATCCATAAACAACTGAAACGTTTATGTTATTGTTATTTTTTACCGAATGTCATCGTTTTTGTATAGAGAACAATACAATAACTTGGAAGCAAGCTCATCCATAAACAACTGAAACGTTTATGTTATTGTTATTTTTGATCGAATATAATCATTTTTCTATATGAACAATACAAAGAAATAACTCGTAAGCAAGTTCATTCATAGGCAAATAAAACGTTAATGTTATTATTTTTTGTACCGAATATCGTTATTTGTGTATACGAAACAATAAAAAATAACTTGGATCCTAATTTAACCATAAACAACTGTAAAGTTTATGCTATTGTTATTTTTTACCAAATATCATCATTTGTGTATACGGAACAGTAAAAGAAATAACTTGGGTGCCAGTTCATTCAGACGCAACTCAAAAGTTTATTTTATTATTTTTTTTACCAAATATCATCATTTGTGTATGGAACAATACAAAGAAATATTCTGGAAGCAGGTTCATCCACAAACAACTGGAACGTTTATGTTCTTTATAAGACATTTGTCGTAATTTTTTTATATGAAAACAAGAAGAGCAAGAAGAGCCTCCTCGGTGGCCTAGTTGATAGCGTACTGGTCTTTCACCCGGAGGACCCGGGTTCGATTCCCGCCCAAGCTTGGCATTTTCATACGCTATAAATCATCCCATCGTTTGCATTAGCCCAAGTTTGCACAATAGTCGGACGTTAAACACAAATATATTATTATTATTATTTCCGTATAGACCCTGTTGGATCACGCAAAGCACTCCGACTCATGTCTTGTTCCTTCTAATCCTCCACACCTCCCTCATCCTATCCCCATGCATCCTCTTCCGCTCCTCCGTCCATTTTATCCCTGCTCTCATTGGGATTTCATTCTCTGGGACCTTCCAACCGAGCATCTTTCTCCTGTATGCGCGCCTGTCTTCAACATCTGTTGAGTCTATTCCTGCGTCATGTAGGTCTATTCTGACTTGTGCTATCCACGACGTTGTTGATTTGACTCCTTGAATATACTTAAGGATTCTGTTGAAAAGTCTCGTTGTTGGGAGTCTACTGATGTGTCCATAGAACCGAAGCCTCCTTCTTCTGATATCTGCTGCCAAGTTCGATATCTTCTCTGTGGTCTTCCGGGAGTGCAACCTGTATCCATCTTCTGTTAATCTCGGGCCAAGGATCTTCCTCAAGATTTTGCGTTCTTCCTTCAAAATACCCTCCATGGTAGCTTTTGTGTGGAGTGCTAGCGTCTCGCTTGCATATAATACCTCCGGTTTTATGACTGTGTTGTAGTGTCTGATTTTTGTGTGCGTCGACATACATCTCTTATTGTAGATATCACGCTTTATACCAAGAGTCCTCTTCATTCTCGGTAGCCGAACCTTTAACACACACACACACACACACACACACACACACACACACACACACACACATATATATATATATATATATATATATATATATATATATATATGAAAACAATACGTGATGTTCGAGAGTATGGCTCAACTATCGTTCTAAAAACATTGGAATATAAATCTAGGCCTATGTTAAAATACCACCAATAAAATGGCAACAAATGCTGAAGTAGTGAAATCATGCTCAAAGTCAAATCTGCTCAGCAAAACCAATCACAAGTCACAAAAACGTTAAACAGGCCCCAACCAAACGGAGAGAGTGCAAGTTTGTAACAATGTGCTGACTGCGTATCCAACAATGGGTTGTGTTAGAGTAAGCAAACATGTCACTCTCAGTAACAGGGCTTTCTAGCATCGGCTCTTGTTATGCATCTGTGCTGTTCATATCAGCTGGTGGATTGTAGAAGCACTCGTTGATTATCCATGTGTCACTCTTAAAGGTGCAAGAAAAAACTGATCTTTTGATGCGTAGCGATAAAAGTTAGGAAAACAATCCAAAATTTTAACAGGATTTAAAGAAGAATAACAGCGAAATGTCTTTCAATTATCTGTGCCAGCTGTGCACAGATACACTAGTTACCTAAAATGTGAATAAAGTTCAAAACTCATGGCGTGATTCCATCGACCTTTGCACAAAAAGTAAAGAAAGAAAACGCGGAAGTCTCCAGTGGTCTAGGTGACGAGGAAATAATTTTTGGCTTCATCTCCGTTGGTCTACGCTCTGTCAAGCGTGACTGCCTTCCGACGTTTATTCTAATTAATTAAGGTCATTTACTCAAAGCCAGAATCGGGACACCGTCAGACAGGCAGAAAATTAAATAAATCCGTGGTTGCCCATTATTTTTACAACGTGAACGGGAAAGCTAAAAGAAAGAAAAACGCTTTATGAACAACCAAGTATGTGATAAGCTGCTTGCTGCGTTCCCATATCTCCAGTAGTCATACAACAGAAACGTTCTGAAATGTTCTGAAACGTTCTGAAATGTTCAGAAAAGTTCTGAAATGTTCTGAAAAGTTCTGAAATATTCTGAAACATTCTGAAATATTCTGAAACGTTCTGAAATATTCTGAAACGTTCTGAAATGTTCTGAAACGTTCTGAAATGTTCTGAAACGTTCTGAAACGTTCTGAAAAGTTCTGAAAAGTTCTTAAACGTTCTGAAATATTCTGAAACGTTCTGAAATGTTCTGAAACGTTCTGAAAAGTTCTGAAACCTTCTGAAAAGTTCTGAAACATTCTGAAACGTTCTGAAACGTTCTGAAAAGTTCTAAAACGTTCTGAAATATTCTGAAACGTTCTGAAATATTCCGAAACGTTCTGAAATGTTCTGAAACGTTCTGAAAAGTTCTGAAAAGTTCTTAAATGTTCTGAAAAATTCTTAAACATTCTGAAACGTTCTGAAAAGTTCTGAAACATTCTGAAACGTTCTGAAACGTTCTGAAAAGTTCAGAAACGTTCTGAAATATTCTGAAACGTTCTGAAATATTCTGAAACGTTCTGAAACGTTCTGAAAAGTTCTGAAACGTTTTGAAACTTTCTGAAACATTCTGAAACGTTCTGAAAAGTTCTGAAATATTCTGAAACGTTCTGAAATGTTCTGAAACGTTCTAAAATATTCTGAAACGTTCTGAAATGTTCTGAAACATTCTGAAACGTTCTAAAAAGTTCTGAAACGTTCTGAAATATTCTGAAACGTTCTGAAACGTTCTGAAATGTTCTGAAACGTTCTGAAATATTCTGAAACGTTCTGAAATGTTCTGAAACGTTCTGAAATGTTCTCACTACATATTTTGTTTGTTTCTTTTATTTTAAACAAATTATTCGTCTTGAAACGCAGTACAAAAATCTTCGAGAAACATTTTCGTTTTTAATTTTTAACGCTGACACAAAAGTAATTTTCTCACTTGCAATAATTGATGTTGTGATGACAATAAGAATCTAATAACACAGACAGCAGGCCTGTACCACCTTCAATTACCGACAATTTACAAGTTAATTGCACAATTTATAATTCTGTTTTTCCAAGTCTGCAAAAGTAATTGAATTTTTCTACCCGAACAATTAGATTCCAAATTATTCAAAGGTGTTTCGCATAATTGCTCGATTGTTTTAACTGACAAATCAAAATAACAATAAAATATTTTGATTTGAAATTTAGTACGCAATGTTAAAAGTAAGTACAACACGTATGGAACGTTAAACTAGTAATATATATTTATATTCCAAAACCTCAATCTACTTAGAACTTGCAAAGTATTTTGGGTTAGGTTCCCATATTTCTAAAAATCCAGTTTAAATGTCAGCTGTAAAAGAAATTAAAAGGAATGTTTTTCGGCTCATTTGTATGTTTATTTAAACAGCTGATATGTTATTTTTGAATGTATTAAAATGTATTCTTTGCATATTAACCGATCAGCTGTCTTTATATTTTTTTAAAGTATCAAACAGTCTTAGTAAATAAGTTATTAGCTTAAAGGTACTTTTACTTATTAACAAGAAGAAATGTTATTTCGAAATTTGAAGCTTCAATAACAGGTATGTAGCGGTGTCGTGGGTGCAGCCACCGTGGGATGTGTCCCACTAAGCGATATATTGAGGGACTAGCCACCGTGGGACATGACCCTCTAAGTGATATATCGTGAATCTAGCCACCGTGGGACGTGCCTCACTAAGTGATATATTGTGGGACTAGCCACCGTGGGACATGACTCACTAAGTGATATATCGTGAGTCTAGCCACCGTGGGACGTGCCCCACTAAGAGATATATCGTTGGTCTAGCCACCGTAGGACGTGCCTCACTAAGTGATATACCGTGGGTCTAGCTACCGTGGGACGTGCCTCACTAAGTGATATACCGTGGGTCTAGCCACCGTGGGATGTGCCCCACTAAGTGATATATCGTGGGTCTAGCCACCATGGGACGTGCCCCACTAAGTAATATATCGTGGGTTTTGCCACCGTGGGACGTGCCCCACTAAGTGATATGTCGTGAGTCTAGCCACCATGGGACGTGCCCCACTAAGTGATATATCGTGAGTTTAGCCACCGTGGGACGTGCCCCACTAAGTGATATATCGTGAGTCTAGCCACCGTGGGACGTGCCTCACTAAGTGATATATCGTGAGTCTAGCCACCGTGGGACGTGCCTCACTAAGTGATATATCGTGAGTCTAGCCACCGTGGGACGTGCCTCACTAAGTGATATATCGTGAGTCTAGCCACCGTGGGACGTGCCCCACTAAGGGATATATCGTTGGTCTAGCTGCCATGGGACGTGCTCCACTAAGTGATATACCGTGGGTCTAGCCACCATGGGACGTGCCCCACTAAGTGATATATCGTGAGTCTTGCCACCGTGGGACGTGCCCCACTAAGTGATATGTCGTGAGTTTAGCCACCGTGGGACGTGCCCCACTAAGTGATATATCTTGGAACTAGCCACAATGTTCGTGGAAAAAGGGTTGGTCTTCCACTTACGTGAATATAGTCCCTTTGTTTATCCAGCATCCAGTATAACTGGCGCTAATGTTTTCTTGATGACAAACCAATTAACGGATAAATATTGAATATTTTAATAAAAGTAAAATAAATATTAAAGTTAAACTAGAAAAATATTAAAAATTCACTTACATTGTAGTGTAGTAGGTGTTACTGTTAGCTTGAAGGATTAGTGTTAATTGCTTGTACGAGATTTGACATGAATCACATATCAAACCTGGCAATGTGCAAAGCAGTCTTTCAGCTTGTCTAGTCAATGGTTCATGGTTTACAAAAGGTTTATTTTTGCCTCGTCCTTACATACATTATTTACAAATTTATATACAATGCATTTGTCAGCGTTGCTATTCACAGTATCACGTCCAGAAAGACTTAATCTATTACTGTAGCTTCGGCACATATCTCACTAAGCGTAAGCAAACAAAGAGGTCTCTATCTAGGTTTCCTCGATGCACAGTTTTATCCTGTTACCTAATGTTATGCACTCTTTATTTCTTGTCTCAGTTGGCATAACTATTTGTAATGCTATAACTTTTTTTAATTTCTTCAGCATCTTCTTTCTCTTTCTGCACGAAGTAAACTTTAAGATTTAAAGTGGCCATTGATTTGTTCAGTTTACTGTTTGTACTATACCTTTGGTTATTTACTTTTCACATATATTTTGGTATGGATAGATTTTACATCAATTGGTCAGCGAAATAATTAAGAAAAGCCTGCAAATTTTCATACACACGAAAGTTTTCCTAATTGTAAGCGCCGCGACGTCTATTTTGTCCTCTGCGAGGTAGGCCAGGGCAGCACACCATCTACAAACATTCCTTATCTCTTCTTTGTTTTTGTAGTCAGACGTCATTCACAAGCTTTGAATTTGTCTCCTCAAATACTGATTAAAATGATAGCAACATCCTGATATTAGGCTATGGATTTGGGAAATACTTCTCTCACTGCTTCCTTTACAGCAAATTCAAAACCTACTTTGATTTTCTTAGGGTACCAACACGAATTTTTTTAAAGCACAAAATACTCGTACATTAGACTTATTTTCTGGCAAAGCATATTCTTCCGGTAGTTCATTTGTATTTTCCGTGGAACTTCCAACATCGGTGTGAATAAAATACAGTTGTTAGAACTGCCGTAGGCAACTTTTGAACGATCCATCTTTAAAAAACCACACTAGCACCTGTAAAGAGTGAAGTTAACCCTGTCAAAACTACCCCCATCGGCCATCATTTCTCCACTAATGATTTATTTTCCTCTGGATTTATTTTCATCTAGGTATTTCCAGCTGGTCTCCTGGGGTAGCCTGATCACTAGAGCGTCTCCAGGTGGAGGATAGAAGAAAGCTCTGACCGGTATGCCGGCGAGTAGGTGGGAAATAAAATACCCGCAGACCAACAGGTGAGCTGGAGGAGAGTTCTAGCTGTAAAGAAAGCAACAGCTAGGAAAAAGACACCCCGAAATCAAATCCTGGCCCTTCAAGTCGGGGGGTTGAGGCATTGGGTTAAGTCTCCAATACTCGAAAAAACTTTATTGTTAAAAAACCCAGTAACCTGCCTCGAAAGGGATGGATTAAACGAAAGCGACTCAAGCTACGAACAAAGATTTTAGGTACTTGGAATATTCAAGTATTTTCTAGAAAGATAAACGAAGTGTTGGAAGAGTTGAAAATGGAAACCACATGGTCACGGAGACTTAATTGGACAGAAGGAATTGGGACTGAATCAAGATGCATGAACGACAGGAAAAATGGAAGCTAGGAATCGGAAAACGTTTTAAGGCGAAAAGAAAAGATTTCCAGCGGGTTCTGACCTGACAGCAGAATAATGATTTTGCTACTGGATTTGATTGCATTATGTGCAAACTCTAGTGGAACTGTTTACCTGCCTGTTCATTTCTCAGAAAAGATAGGCGAGTGACTCTTGATTAACTGTGGTGATTAGTCCCACTGGTGATTAGTCCCACGGTATCTACATAACAGTCAAACAACAATATGTTTGCAAGATAAACACTAACTTCCGATTTTTACCTTTACGTCATTTATTTATGACACTCGTGCACCACTTCCAAATGCAGTTAGTAGTAAATCTCAAGAGTCGAACATACTGAACAATTTCACTTTATAAAAAGTGATTGAAAATCGCTAAATACTTGTCTCGTCGGGGCTGCCCTCTATTTCCGTCTTCTGCTTCGTACGAAGAGGAAAGGAGGTCACGCAAGTAAGAACGCAGCCTAAAAGTTAGTCCATTTCTCCTTCCATACGTTTAATTGGCTCACTGTAGATAACAACATTCTTGAGGGCTCTGTGTTTCAATATCTGACCACGTAACAGCGTAGAAACAGGTTCTACTTATGCAACTCTTCTTCGAACCATCTTGTGTTCAAACTTGTTTTATTTCAAAAAAGTTCATTCGGGATAACACAGGCTGCTTCAGTATTGTTTCGCTGACAAAATAGTTCCGAATTTTTCAAAAATATCAGGTCACATAAACGAACATTTTAATACGCGAATATTTTTCCTTAAAAAAAGAATCATGCAGTAACAATAACCATGAGCGTGCACGTGTGTGTGTGTGTGTGTGTGTGTGTGTGTGTGTGTGTGTGTGTGTGTGTGTGTGTGTGTGTGTGTGTGTGTGTGTGTGTGTGTGTGTGTGTGTGTGTGTGTGTGTGTGTGTGTGTGTGTGTGTGTGTGTGTGTGTGTGTGTGTGTGTGTGTGTGTGTGTGAGAGAGAGAGAGAGAGAGAGAGAGAGTTAGCGGGCGCACTTTTTAAACCCTTAAAAAGTGTTCTAGAGATCAGAATCGCAATCATTTCCTGGCCTCGGGTCTGGATCTTACCATGATGGTTACTAATGATAGATTAAACATTTCAGTAGACTTGTCAACTGGTTAGCATATTGTGAATGAACTATTGAAACAGTCATTGTAAGACGTGGAACCAGATAATGTCTTCCGACCTTGATCTATTGATACTGATAATAACTTGGGCTAGTTACTTACGCAGAAAAATCCGTTTTTAAATGGCGATAAAAGTCTTTTACTTTTACTTTACGATTTTTTTTTAATCGTTAGTGATACTTCCAGTGCCGTATTAATTCGAAAACTAATTACAGTTAAATTAATTTTGATATTTGTAAACACATAATTTATTTAGAAATACATTTTTTATAATAAAACAATACTGATTATAGCCTAATATATTTAAACTGTTTTTTTATTTGAATGAATGTTAGGCTATTAAGTACGCCTTTCACATTACACATTCTCTGGTCGCTTGCCTTGGTACAGCACAATCACTTCACTTTATAACCTAAAATAATTGTTCCCTTACAAATGCCATTCATTTGAAATGAGTTCCAGCAATTTATTAAGACATATGACAGTTTTTTCTTAATTAAATGTGATGTAGACCAGTTGAGAAATATTTCTTTCCTTCACGGCATAGAGAGTGTTGCGATCGTCTAAACTTCCTTAGTGATATTTTAACAAATCTTCACAACTCCACGTTTCCCTAAAACAACTTTGTTCAAACTAAAAAGTAGGTGTTTTTGCCTTTATTCAAAGTTTTCTTAAATTTATCCTTGTAGCCTCAACGTTAAGGAAAGTTGTCATAAGAAAATAAAACAACAACATTTTTCAACATATCTGTGACGATTTTGTTTAAAAAAGGCTCAAACATCGCCCTCACAGTTGTCAAAAACATTAGGGTTTGTCAGGCTAAGCATAATATGTTTAAGTTAAAACAATCGATTTTGTCAACCATTGTTGAACGTGTGCAGGTACATTCACGTAGGAATTTCAGGGACTGGTAATCACTTCGTGAGAGAGTCTGCAAGGATTTTACAAAAGATCACTCGAATATTAAGTGGCGAACATCTTCCTCGTTCTTAACTAATGAACTCTTGAAAAAATTCACTTGTTTTAATCACATATTCATTCCAATTTTGTCCATTATTAATTAGATAATTGGGCTATTAATTTACTCTAAGAGACAGAGAGAGAGAGA
>CM040183.1:23026053-23093553 GCA_022606455.1 Callitettix versicolor | reverse complement strand
CTTTTAAAATTATGTCGTGCTGCCGTCCTCCAATGCACATGCACTCCGTTTTCCCCACATTCACTTCAAGTCCCCACTTACTGTATTCCTCTATTAATTTGCGAGCCAGCTTTTATATTTGGAAATTAATTAAATCTGTTATATTATGATTTTTATATTAATGATACAATGTTACTTATTTTAACACTGTAACTGCATATAAGAACCCTGTTATTTTTACTTAGTCTTACAAAATCTTCTTTTCAATGTAAATCCGCTCTCTTTAATTTGCGTTATCTAGTTATTAAATCCCAAGCCTGATCGCAGGTTCAATTCCGCAATGATATTTCTTCTGGCCATGAAAAATAAACTGCAATTTTAACCACTAACTTGGAAATATTAATCAAAAGAAACAGTTTGATCAATTTTGTTTAAATTTTAAGTTTTCTTTATATTAAGTTAGCTTTAAATATAGAACATTTTGCCGACATCTTTAATTTATTGTTGTAAGAAATATAAATTATTTAGCGTGAAAATAGTAAAGTTTATTGAGATAAAAGTAAGATAACACAAATAACAGATTATTAATATAAAAGACGATTACAATCCGACATTTTATGTCGGTCTTTAAACCCGTTAATTGTATACACACATTAAATTCTTGTAAACTATTACTGTAACATTAATGATGTTTTTAATTCAGGAAGACACTAACTAGATGCATTTCATTTTCTAAAATATGCTTAACAAAAAACCAACAATTATTTTTTTAATTAGGCCTACTAAAAGAAAACAGTAAGATAAATAAATGAGCAATGGTAGATAACTTTTTAATATTACAATTCGATTACATTTTAATTTTTACAATAGACTAATTTCATGTTAAAAACCGTGTAAAATATAAACTCTAATTTGAATACACTGAGCGCTACCTTTCGGGCGTTTACTGAACTTACAGCTTAGTAATTGTCATCACAAGAATATTTTAGTACAGTTAATACGAATGTTTGAATATGAAAAAAAACAGTAATATTGTATTATGTTTAACATTAGAATAATTAATTTAAATATTTCCAGATTTCCTTTAAATACAGTACCATATTATCTTATTATCTTAAATAACAAGGAAATGTCAAGAACAAATTTAATAGCGGAAAGGTATTACACAAACTTTCTCACATTCCATTACTTAAAAAAAAAGCAACTGGCAAAAAACTTATTTTATAGTTAATGAGTCAAAACTGAAACTAGTGAACCTAACTAAAAATAAAATAAATTACTGTCCCACAGTAAATCGACAAAAAAAGTTTACTTTTGTTTTTCCCTATATACTCTCATGCCGCATTTACATTTTATTTAAATTTAATAAATTAATATTATTTAAAAACATCTTCATTTCTGGTATAAGTATATTTTTATTTCCAACTTTTCCTTAAAATTAGATTTTCAAAAGATTCATTGACAGATCATGCCATCGTCTTGAGTATAAACAGTTGAACAGATTTTGTTAAAACTTTATAAATGTTATGATTGTGCTTTTTTATTTTTTTAAACACGTAACATTTAAGCTGTTACACCAAAAAAAAAAAGACAACAAAAGTTATATTTCTCAGAAAAAGTTATATCAAATGTAGAAGCCATCAAAAATGGAATAAAATTCAAACCATTTTTAAAATTTGTACAACTAAAATAATTTTTATAAATTATAGACATTTACATACACTCCGGAATATCTTGAGTCAAATAGACTCATACCAGGGAATTAGAATCACGGAAAGTAATTTAGTCATAGAAATAGTAGAGAAATGTGTAGAACACAGGATACATTAACACCTGAACATTTTTTGTAATGTGTTGTTATATGATAATAATTTCTTAAATTGTTAATCTAACAAAAAAAACCCATTGATTTTATAAATCGTTAAGCATAATATACAGAATATGCAGACATCGTTTTCTCTAAAAATACAGAATACCTTTGATGGTGGCACCAAATATCCTTGTCACTATCATTACAAATACAATAAACTGTAATTAATTCATTTTCTGATAATAAAACAATATCCAGTGTAAGAACGTTAAATTTAACAATCTCATGTTATCTGCACAGTTCCTCTTGTAACAATCTAATAATACATTTTCTTTTATTATTTGCTCTTATTTAAAACTGCTTAATTTTATACGTTCATAAACTCTATTAAATAAAATCATAGTACTGTATTTTTCTCCTAATGTTGGTACAGACTGCCCAATTATGTCCTTGCAGTGATTCAACCTAGTCGCCAGACATGTAAAACAGGTTAGGTAACAGAATATCTGTGTTAGGAGGAAGCAGATCTTGAATTCCCAACAATTCATTACGAAATTTCCCCTTCGATTGTGAAATTTCCCTCGATATTTATTACCGTAGAAAGTGTACCTTAAGCATCTTTATTTCTTCCGTTCGTAAACTATACAGGCCCTAATTGCTGACGTAATTATTGCTAAGGATAACTACACATATACGCTGTAAACATTTAAATAATTCATTTTAAATTTAACAAAATTAATGTGAAATTTTAAGTAATTTGGGTTCGATTAATGGCTTTGGTTTTTATAAAACATAAATAAAATAACAGTCCAGAAAACTAAGCCATTGTATGTGTCTACGACAGTTTATTAAATGTTACAGATAATTTTTATGGAAATCATAAACCATTTTATTGATTCCGCTAAGACCGGTGAAGATGCCTTCCGCTTTCACTGCTTACGCCTCCGCCCTCAGCCTGGCCTTCGCGTTCAAACCCACCAGTTTCTTTATCTCAGCCTTAATTTTCCTTACGAAAATTTTTAGATTTACAAAAAAAATAGATTTTTCTATTAACGTGTGTCAGAAAAACACGTGGTTGTCTCGCTGACGTGATGGGAACTATTTTCAATAAGTAACAATAACACATCGCAAGTAAGAATATTTTTACTTTATATGCAAATATCTTTTTATTTTACTAAACAAGTAAACAGACCACGACACTAAATTTTTTGACTTATTTTGAAAATCTGATTTTTTTCGTTAACAACGCCGTGCCAAATACCTGCTTAAATTAACAGGGGTTCTCAACGGGGTCCAGGTGGACTCCTTGGGGGTCTATTAAACTTCGAAGAGGGTCGATTGAAGATCTATTGGTAGTCTATGAAATAAATTCCATTTTTAACCCTTTAAGATATCAGAACGTGGTGATTTACGATTAATATTAGCAAACATTTCCCGGATATAATTAAGATAATCGAGAAACATCAACCGCAACCATCTCATTAAACTTTTATGTATTTATGTGATTTATATTTTATTTAAATTTCTGCATCTATAAACATAATTATATCCTTAATGTATATCTAATTATACAAAATACAAATTACTAAAAAATTGTATGACTGAATTGTTCCTAATAAAAGCTTCATTTGCGGTGATATTTGTGCAACATATTGTAAACATATGGGGGTCTACGGAATGTAAAAAAAATATTTAGGGGTCAAAGCAGAAAAAAGGTTGGGAACACCTGAATTAATATATTGCATTCTGAAATCACATTGTAAATGAGAAACTTACAGTAACCACCGTTTATTGTGATTATACAGATTTTAAAGTTTATTTCGATAGTAAAATCAGATTAAAAAAAAGTTTAAAATAGAAAATTATGCTTTCCTTAAGATTTTCAATTAACAGATTTTGATGGGCAAATAAAACCTACCAACAATCTAGCACAATTTTACTTTCCGATAGTTTGATATAAACACATTTTGGTGATAATGTAAACAAAGATTTTGATATAATGTTGCGTGCATCAGTTTACAGCATCCTAGAGTCCAAAAATATTTACTTGGATGCATGAAAATCTATCTGCCTTCGAGCCTCTTTTCGGTCAAAAACTAATGGAAAATAGATTTATTAAAATCGATTCGATACAATTTTATTTAAATATACTCTAAGTACTCGAACAAAACCAAAGACAGTGAAGCAAATTTTAAATAAAATAAATTTACTGGTGTTCACAAAATTTGTTATTTTCTGAGTTTACTCTCGAACTGTAATTTTACCTTATCTACGTACAACGTCAATCTTCATACGTAACCAAAATGTGAGCAAAGGCTAAACCAATTTTGAGAAATCATGAAGATTTTACTTTTTTTCGGTAAATAAACTGGATTTTTTGGGGAAGTAATTCAATGTCAGATCTTCTTCTTTTTCTTCTTCTTCCTCTTATCATCATCATTGTTACTATTATTGTTATTATTATTATTGTTATTATTATTATTGTTATTATTATTATTGTTATTATTATTATTGTTATTATTATTATTATTATTATTATTATTATTATTATTATTATTATTATTATTATTATTATTATTATTATTATTATTATTATTATTATTATTATTATTATTATTATTATTATTATTATTATTATTATTATTGTTGTTGTTATTATTATTTATATTTTATTTAAATTTCTGCTTTTATAAACATAATTATATCCTTAATGAATATCTAATTATATAAAATACAAATTACTAAAAAAATTGTATTACTGAATTGCTCCTAATAAAAGCTTCATTTGCGGTGATATTTGTCCAACATATTGTAAACATATGGGGGTTTACCGTATTATAATACGTATAATATAATATACTGTATAATATAATATAATATACTGAATATAATATTATAATAATAACAGTACAGTGTTATTATTGTTATTATTATTATTTTAACCAATGCAAAAATAACTGAGGTAAATTGTCACACCTTGTGTTTTACTGCTTGTTAATGATATTATTTGTTGAATAATTTCACGGTGTCTACGATGACTTCCATCCCAGAAATGCAAAGAAAGTGAAGGATGTGCAAAAACCAAGACGTATTCGAATGTAGGTCAAAGATACGAAAACAATAGGCAGGCCTGTGTGATGTTATGTCAATGACAATACAACAATGGCTAGACTCTCTTCGGTAGATGGCTTTATTGGGTTATTAATTAAGCAGTGATGTTCATCTTCTTTTGTTGCCAAATTAAAATCACGTTAAGTAACTCCTTTACTGTACCTTCAACCTTGTTCAGTCTTATTACTGTATACTTCGTTTAAAATTACGTAATAAATCCATTACCGTTACTTGATACTTACTATTACTAAATTTCATTTTAAAAAATGAGTTATCGGAATGATTATTTTTGTAAAACTCTTATCACAGAACAAACACAATGAAATTGCCTTCAGATCACGTTTTCAATCTTTAAGAAAAAGTATGATGATCTCGAGATATGTCTTCTTCAGTCCCTCGAAAAAAATAATTTTAATTCGAGTGTCTGTGTCTTTATGAGCTTCATGTGCTCATCTCTGAACACTTAAATAAAAAAAGAGCTAAAATAGTACAAAACATATATTTTTAAAAAATAGTGTAAAATGTTTTAAAAACGCTAAAAGTATCACTATTTATTCTCGCAAATACTTTAATTTCAATAAAATAAATACTTAATGTTTTGTGTTCTTCCCCGCTTCTTAAATTTTCTCCCTACAAGTGGTAACACTGATATGAGGTAAGAGTGAAATGCCGGACGGCATTCCTAGAAAGGCCGCGACTGCTTGTCTGTCGTTTGGACCAAATGGAAGAACAAAGTTTCACATTTTATATAACTCATTGAGAGTGACCTCAATACAGTATAGCGAGTGTTTGACCTTGATACACGAGTCAATGTTGCCTTTTGTTCAACTTGTTCCTGTCTTTGAAGTCGAATGACTTACTGAAATAAAAGATGCTTCAAGTATTTCAGGTAGAAATTTTATTCCTAAAGAATAATCAAAAATATAAATTTTAATAAAGTAAATAAATTTATATTAGTAAAGAAGTAGTATTTCTTTAATAGAAACGTCACGGAAACAAATATAAGTTTGGATTTTTGACGGATTAACTGGAGTAAAGCAAGAAAGGTTCAAGCAGTAACACGTGATAAGGAAAGCGGTTAGATACATATTGCAACTCAAAGCAATAAAGATAGGTAAAAAAGTAACTCAAAGCAATAAAGATAGTTAGGAACAAAAAGTAACTAAAGGCAGTGAAGACGGTTATACGAACAGTAACTCAAACGCAATGAAGACAGTTACATACAAACAATAACTCAAGGCAAAAAAGATAGGTACAAAAAGTAACTTCAAGTAATAAAGACAGTTAGGTACAGAAAGTAACTCAATGTAATGAAGACAGGTACCTGGAATGAAGACAGTTAGGTAAAAGCAGTAACTCAAAGCAATGAAGACAGATACAAGCAGTAACTTAAGACAATGAAGACAGTTAGTACAAACAGTAACTCAAGGCAAGGAAGACAGTTAGAGATTAACAATAAATCAAGGCAATGAAGACAGTTAAATACAAACAGTAACTTAAGGCAATGAAGATAGTTATTACAAATAGTAACTCAAGGCGATGAAGACAGTTAGTACAAACAGTAACTCAAGGCGATGAAGACAGTACAAACAGTAACTCAAGGCGATGAAGACAGTTAGTACAAACAGTAACTCAAGGCGATGAAGACAGTACAAACAGTAACTCAAGGCGATGAAGACAGTTAGTACAAACAGTAACGTAAGGCAATGAAGACAGTTAGTACAAACAGTAACTCAAGGCAAGGAAGACAGAACAAACAGTAACTCAAGGCGATGAAGACAGTACAAACAGTAACTCAAGGCGATTAAGACAGTTAGTACAAACAGTAACGTAAGGCAATGAAGACAGTTAGTACAAACACTAACTCAAGGCAAGGAAGACAGTTAGTACAAACAGTAACTCAAGGCGATGAAGACAGTACAAACAGTAACTCAAGGCGATGAAGACAGTTAGTACAAACAGTAACGTAAGGCAATGAAGACAGTTAATACAAACAGTAACTCAAGGCAATGAAGGCAGTTAGTACAAACAGTAACTCAAGACGATGAAGGCAGTTAGTACAAACAGTAACTCAAGGCAATGAAGTCAGTTAGAGATTAACAATAAATCAAGGCAATGAAGACAGTTAAATACAAACAGTAAATCAAGGCAATGAAAATAGTTAGTATAAACAATAACGCAAGGTAAGAAAAGACACTTAGTACAAACAGTAACTCAAGACAATGAAGGCAGTACAAACAGTAACTCAAGGCAATGAAGATAGTTAGTATAAACAGTAACTCAAGGCGATGAAGGCAGTACAAACAGTAACTCAAGGCGATGAAGGCAGTTAGTACAAACAGTAACTCAAGGCGATGAAGACAGTACAAACAGTAACTCAAGGCGATGAAGACAGTTAGTACAAACAGTAACGTAAGGCAATGAAGGCAGTACAAACAGTAACTCAAGGCAATGAAGATAGTTAGTATAAACAGTAACTCAAGGCGATGAAGGCAGTTAGTACAAACAGTAACTCAAGGCAATGAAGACAGTTAGAGATTAACAATAAATCAAGGCAATGAAGACAGTTAAATACAAACAGTAAATCAAGGCAATGAAAATAGTTAGTATAAACAATAACGCAAGGTAAGAAAAGACACTTAGTACAAACAGTAACTCAAGACAATGAAGGCAGTACAAACAGTAACTCAAGGCAATGAAGATAGTTAGTATAAACAGTAACTCAAGGCGATGAAGGCAGTTAGTACAAACAGTAACTCAAGGCAATGAAGACAGTTAGTACAAACAGTAACTCAAGGCGATGAAGACAGTACAAACAGTAACTCAAGGCGATGAAGGCAGTTAGTACAAACAGTAACTCAAGGCAATGAAGTCAGTTAGAGATTAACAATAAATCAAGGCAATGAAGACAGTTAAATACAAACAGTAAATCAAGGCAATGAAAATAGTTAGTATAAACAATAACGCAAGGTAAGAAAAGACACTTAGTACAAACAGTAACTCAAGGCAATGAAGATAGTTAGTATAAACAGTAACTCAAGGCGATGAAGGCAGTTAGTACAAACAGTAACTCAAGGCAATGAAGACAGTTAGAGATTAACAATAAATCAAGGCAATGAAGACAGTTAGATACAAACAGTAAATCAAGGCAATGAAGATAGTTAGTATAAACAGTAACGCAAGGTAAGAAAGACAGTTAGTACAAACAGTAACTCAAGACAATGAAGGCAGTACAAACAGTAACTCAAGGCGATGAAGACAGTTAGTACAAACAGTAACTCAAGGCGATGAAGACAGTACAAACAGTAACTCAAGGCGATGAAGACAGTTAGTACAAACAGTAACGTAAGGCAATGAAGACAGTTAGTACAAACAGTAACTCAAGGCAAGGAAGACAGAACAAACAGTAACTCAAGGCGATGAAGACAGTACAAACAGTAACTCAAGGCGATTAAGACAGTTAGTACAAACAGTAACGTAAGGCAATGAAGACAGTTAGTACAAACACTAACTCAAGGCAAGGAAGACAGTTAGTACAAACAGTAACTCAAGGCGATGAAGACAGTACAAACAGTAACTCAAGGCGATGAAGACAGTTAGTACAAACAGTAACGTAAGGCAATGAAGACAGTTAATACAAACAGTAACTCAAGGCGATGAAGACAGTACAAACAGTAACTCAAGGCGATGAAGACAGTTAGTACAAACAGTAACTCAAGGCAATGAAGTCAGTTAGAGATTAACAATAAATCAAGGCAATGAAGACAGTTAAATACAAACAGTAAATCAAGGCAATGAAGATAGTTAGTATAAACAGTAACGCAAGGTAAGAAAGACAGTTAGTACAAACAGTAACTCAAGACAATGAAGGCAGTACAAACAGTAACTCAAGGCGATGAAGACAGTTAGTACAAACAGTAACGTAAGGCAATGAAGATAGTTAGAGATTAACAATAAATCAAGGCAATGAAGACAGTTAGATACAAACAGTAAATCAAGGCAATGAAGACAGTTAGTACAAACAGTAACGCAAGGTAAGAAAGACAGTTAGTACAAACAGTAACTCAAGACAATGAAGGCAGTACAAACAGTAACTCAAGGCGATGAAGACCGTTAGTACAAACAGTAACGTAAGGCAATGAAGATAGTTAGTGTAAACAGTAACGCAAGGTAAGAAAGACAGTTAGTACAAACAGTAACTCAAGACAATGAAGGCAGTACAAACAGTAACTCAAGGCAATGAAGATAGTTAGTATAAACAGTAACGCAAGGTAAGAAAGACAGTTAGTACAAACAGTAACTCAAGACAATGAAGGCAGTACAAACAGTAACTCAAGGCAATGAAGATAGTTAGTATAAACAGTAACGCAAGGTAAGAAAGACAGTTAGTACAAACAGTAACTCAAGACAATGAAGGCAGTACAAACCGTAACTCAAGGCAATGAAGATAGTTAGTATAAACAGTAACGCAAGGTAAGAAAGACAGTTAGTACAAACAGTAACTCAAGACAATGAAGGCAGTACAAACAGTAACTCAAGGCAATGAAGATAGTTAGTATAAACAGTAACGCAAGGTAAGAAAGACAGTGAGTACAAACAGTAACTCAAGACAATGAAGGCAGTACAAACAGTAACTCAAGGCAATGAAGATAGTTAGTATAAACAGTAACGCAAGGTAAGAAAGACAGTTAGTACAAACAGTAACTCAAGACAATGAAGGCAGTACAAACAGTAACTCAAGGCAATGAAGATAGTTAGTATAAACAGTAACGCAAGGTAAGAAAGACAGTTAGTACAAACAGTAACTCAAGACAATGAAGGCAGTACAAACAGTAACTCAAGGCAATGAAGATAGTTAGTATAAACAGTAACGCAAGGTAAGAAAGACAGTTAGTACAAACAGTAACGCAAGACAATGAAGGCAGTACAAACAGTAACTCAAGGCAATGAAGATAGTTAGTATAAACAGTAACGCAAGGTAAGAAAGACAGTTAGTACAAACAGTAACGCAAGACAATGAAGGCAGTACAAACAGTAACTCAAGGCAATGAAGATAGTTAGTATAAACAGTAACGCAAGGTAAGAAAGACAGTTAGTACAAACAGTAACGCAAGGTAAGAAAGACAGTTAGTACAAACAGTAACTCAAGACAATGAAGGCAGTACAAACAGTAACTCAAGGCAATGAAGATAGTTAGTATAAACAGTAACGCAAGGTAAGAAAGACAGTTAGTACAAACAGTAACTCAAGACAATGAAGGCAGTACAAACAGTAACTCAAGGCGATGAAGACAGTTAGTACAAACAGTAAATCAAGGCAATGAAGACAGTTAGTATAAACAGTAACGCAAGGTAAGAAAGACAGTTAGTACAAACAGTAACTCAAGACAATGAAGGCAGTACAAACAGTAACTCAAGGCAATGAAGATAGTTAGTATAAACAGTAACGCAAGGTAAGAAAGACAGTTAGTACAAACAGTAACGCAAGACAATGAAGGCAGTACAAACAGTAACTCAAGGCAATGAAGATAGTTAGTATAAACAGTAACGCAAGGTAAGAAAGACAGTTAGTACAAACAGTAACGCAAGGTAAGAAAGACAGTTAGTACAAACAGTAACTCAAGACAATGAAGGCAGTACAAACAGTAACTCAAGGCAATGAAGACAGTTAGTATAAACAGTAACGCAAGGTAAGAAAGACAGTTAGTACAAACAGTAACTCAAGACAATGAAGGCAGTACAAACAGTAACTCAAGGCGATGAAGACAGTTAGTACAAACAGTAAATCAAGGCAATGAAGACAGTTAGTATAAACAGTAACGCAAGGTAAGAAAGACAGTTAGTACAAACAGTAACTCAAGACAATGAAGGCAGTACAAACAGTAACTCAAGGCGATGAAGACAGTTAGTATAAACAGTAACGTAAGGCAATGAAGACAGTTAGATACAAACAGTAAATCAAGGCAATGAAGACAGTTAGTACAAACAGTAACGCAAGGTAAGAAAGACAGTTAGTACAAACAGTAACTCAAGACAATGAAGGCAGTACAAACAGTAACTCAAGGCGATGAAGATAGTTAGTATAAACAGTAACGCAAGGTAAGAAAGACAGTTAGTACAAACAGTAACTCAAGACAATGAAGGCAGTACAAACAGTAACTCAAGGCGATGAAGACAGTTAGTACAAACAGTAACGTAAGGCAATGAAGACAGTTAGTACAAACAGTAACTCAAGGCAAGGAAGACAGTTAGTACAAACAGTAACTCAAGGCAATGAAGACAGTTAGAGATTAACAATAAATCAAGGCAATGAAGACAGTTAAATACAAACAGTAAGTTAAAGCAATGAAGGCAGTTAGTACAAACAGTAACTCAAGGTAATGAAGACAGATACAAACAGTAACTTAAGACAATAAATACAGGTACAAACAGTAACTTAAAGCAATAAAGACAGTACAAACAGTAACTCAATGCAATAAAGACAGCACAAGCAATGAAGACAGTTAGGTACAAACAGTAACTCAAGGCAATAAAGATCGATACAAACAGTAATTCAGAAAAAAAACAGGAACAAAACAATAACTCAAGGCAAAGTCAAAGGTAACCAATTAGTACACATGGAGGTGTTTGTAATTAACTTCGTTTATAAACATTTTACTATTTGCTTGTATTTAATTGACATATTTTACATGTACTCTGTTTAGCTAACCAACAAACAGGATTGTTGAATATTAAAACGATCTGCCAACAAGAATAAAAAGAAATTCGCAAATTATATAAAAGCAAGAGCCGTGGTGTCCTTGTGGTCACAACAACCTAAATGTGAAGCAAATGGAACGTTAAATTTGCATTGTAACATTCATGTAACATTGAATTAAACTGTGCAAAAAATTAATATCAGACAACATTGTGGCAGGGTCTGGTGAAATCTATAGTGTAACGGCGGTCGGGGATCATTTACGTTTTCAAAATTCAGAACTTTAATGAATGAAGATTTTATGATGATTAGATTACGAAATTGAATTTTCAAAAAAAAATAAAAAGTTGTTATTTCAAAGCAGTTAGGTCTCATTTTTGTATACTTTTAGTCGTGTTGTAAATATAATAAAAATATAAATTAATGTTACTTTAATTTAAATTTGGTTAGTTAATGGAAACACGCCGGCGAGACAGCTGCGTGCCGAGGTTATGGTATGACTAACACTAAGCGCGAAAAGTGTCTGCATAATAATAAGAGCTTGTATCCACGTAACTAACCTACTTAGTGAAATCCAATTTGCGTTAAACTGGTTTTATGCATTTATAATTTACAGTTAATATTTCATATACACTTCTCACGTCATTATATTTCTTTAACATTATTAATTATTGCGTTTTATTTGCAGAATTATATTTGCAATATAGCTTAGACTTTTTTAAAAAAACGTTAATCCGATTTTTTAAAGAGAATCAGAAGTGTTGATACTGTTTCAGTAAAGGTCACGTGTATTAGAAAATGAAAACATGATTCATAATAACTGCAGATAAAATTGTTTAAATAAAAAAATATGTGTCCTTTAAATAGGTAGATATACTACTTTCTAATGGATATAAAAAGTTTGATTAAAATTTACTCAAGCGTAACCCGTAAACACACAAATGATATTATAGATTACGGAAATATATTTATTTTGATGCAAAAAATAATCCGTAACGTGTCAACAAATACAAATTTTTTTTTAGATTTGAAAAAAAAACTACGGAGCTAGGAAAGACGGATGAGTTTACTCAATAAAATAGTGCCATTTTTAGCAGAAACAAGATTATATTAATAATTTCTGGATAAAGCAACACCGCTTTTACTGTTAGTAGTGTAACAGGGTGATGATGAATTAACAGGGTGACAATAGATTATCAGGGTGACAATAGTCTAACAGGGTGACTATGGATTGGCACGGCAACGATGGTTTATCAGGATTACGTAGGATTAGCAGGGTGACGATGGATTAGCAGGGTGTCGATGGATTATCAGGGTGGCGATGGATTAGCAGGGTGACGATGGATTAGCAGAGTGACGATGGATTAGCAGAGTGACTATTGAGTAGCAGAGTGACGATGGATTAGCAGGGTGACGATGGATTAGCAGAGTGACGATGGATTAGCAGAGTGACTATTGAGTAGCAGAGTGACGATGGATTAGCAGGGTGACGATGGTTTAGCAGGGTGATAATGGATTAGCAGGGTGACGTTGGTTTAGCAGGGTGACGATGGATTAGCGGGGTGACGATGGATTAGCAGGGCGTCGATGGTTTAGCAGGGTGACAATGGATTAGCAGGGTGACGATGGATTAGCAGGGTGACTATTGAGTAGCAGAGTGACGATGGATTAGCAGGGTGACGATGGCTTAGCAGGGTGACAATGATTATCAGGGTGACGATGGATTAGCAGGATGACGATGGATTAGATGGGTGACGATGGTCTAACAAAGTGACGATGGACTAGAAAATTGACAATGGAGTAGTAGGGTATTGATGGTCTAGTTGGGTGACAATGGATTGGCAGGTGATGATGGACTAGTAGAGTGATGATAAAGTAGCATAGTGGCGATTGATTAGCAGGTGACGATGGAGTAGCAGTAGTGATTTTGTTTAGCATGATTTGACGCCACCAGTAAGCGCGTGTTTACGTAAATAAAATAACACACAATTAAATTTAAGCCGAAGTCTCATGTTTATGACCACAACTGTACTTAAAGTCATCTCTCAGATGATGTTTTACGTTCTCGACGTAAATAACGTTCATTTTGTTACACATAACAATAATAATATAAAAATACAATGGTTATATTTCTAAATAAAATAATAAAATTTGAAAAAAATGTGTTCGCAAAAAAGTTAAATTTGTTTTACATTATAGAGTCTTCAGTAGTCATCCATTAAGTATACAAGAAAAAATAATTAAAGTAGACACATTAAAATAATTCATTAACTTGTTGGTTAAATGAAATAAATTCAAATTAACAATCACTATAAACGTTAATTGAATGAATTGTTATTTAGATGGCATGTAAAACACTTTCCATAGCGACATTGACTTGATATCAAGGTGGCAGATTACAATTGTTTTGTTGTACATTAAGACACAAAGCTTGAATTGTTTATATTTTATAACAATTGCATGGTTTTGATCATTACAGGGAACTAGTAAAAGTATATTTAAGTACATGTATAGGCTACATATGAAATTTTCAAAATGTTTAAATAGATCTCAGTGTATCTTTGTATCAATATTTCTGCTAATTCTGTTTTATTCTTACAAATAGTGCAAAAAATATTACACACTCAATTCGCTTAAATTTAAGTCAAGCTTCGAAACAAAATGAAAAGTCGTTACCTTTTTAAATTAAAACTATCTTCAAACCACGTTTAGTTTACATCCTATTTGTCGTTATACAAGCTTCAGTACACCGATTTGTGTTAGTATATATCACCAAAATTAGCGAAATACTATAAAGCCGAATTTAAGGTTGAACCAATTTTCTTCTAACCGATTTCTTTGGAACGTCAGCGAATAATATATAGGTACACGTATATTTTGTTTGGATATTAAAAACATACTGAGGTAAATTTAATTAAAATTGTTATAGTCGATTTTTAGAAAATAATATTTAATTTCAATTTGGTTAGTTCTATCCTTTGAAATCAAAATTTTTAAAATAGTTTATATCATTTTAATATGGCTAAATTACACTTAAGCCATAAAACAAACAAAAAAACACACACACACACACACACACACACACAATAAATTAATACATAAATAAATGTATAAATAAATGTATACATTAATACATAAATAAATTAAATTACACATTAAATAGTTTTGAACGTAAAAATTACATTAGAATAAATTATTTAAAAAAAAAATTAAATTCATATTAAAATAATATGTAGGCTTACATATATTTTGTTTGGATACTCAAGAAACACATTACGACAAATTTAATTAAACGTAGTCGATTTTAAATTTAATTTAAAAATTATAGTCGGGTTAGAAAATAATATTTAAGTTTAATTTGTTTAGCTAGTTTTAGCCAATAAGCTTTTGAAACCAATAACTTTAAAATAGTTCACGGAAATAAGAAGAAATTATGCTTGAGCTACAAAAACACACGAATATATACGCATAGAGTCCTACAGGTAAAAGAACACTTTAGAGATGATCTCAAAACATATATTAAATATTTGTTTTTATTTTAATGTAAAAAATACATTAAAATAAATTAGCACAGTTTTAATAAGCAAGGCGTAATAGTAGGCAATATAGATACAGCTATGATTAATGTCACGCCTATAGCTGTGTTTACTACCCTGTTGACATTTCGCGACTTACAATCACAGAAATACTTGTCCAAAAAGTCAGTTTATTTCTCAAAAAAAAAAAATTGTATCCCCAAATGTTAAGGTTATTATAGCGTGCGTCAGTTTAGCAAATGAAAACATACATAGTTCGAGTAAATTTAAATAAAAACCCACCGAAATGAAAATATTTGTTGTGTATCGTTTTTACTTTAAAACGGGAGATTGACTTAGGCCATTAACTGTAATAATTAAATTCGAACCTGCGCAACAGAAATTAAAAAAATTTAATGATCTAATTTTCATAAATAGATAAGTTTTATTATTTTTTTTAGCTTCTGAAACAAAATTTTTTCGCGATAACTGCACATATCGATTGAGCACGTACGACGTACATTTGGGCAATAGTTGGACAAAATCTGTAGAAAAATTGTTTAAAAACTTTTAAAACACAAGAAAGAGGTAAACCAGACCTACATTTTAAATTTCATTAAAATTTATCAACTTTTTCAGAAGTTATTTGATAACTTTGTTTTCATGACCTTGTAGTAAAATATAAAATATCTGAATTATTGATAACAAAAATTGAAAATATTTTTTTTCAATTAAGTGAGCAGAGAAAAGAGTAGGATAGGTTAGGTGGGGCAGTGTTACAGGTTGCATAACACGCCAGCTAATAGACTTCCTGATAACCTCAATCCGACCGTGCACAGTCTTGTAAATACCAAAGCCGTATCTCTCTTTCTTAAAGTATCCTTACTTTCCCCTATTCCTCCACCTGCGAAGAAGGTGTTGCCAGAATAAAAACTTCACTAATTACTAAATGACAACGCTAAAACCAAAACCAAGGCAATGTCGTGACCGCCGGCTAAACTATTGCGTAAAACTTTCGGCAAAACGTTTCCACGCCGGACATTATTGTGCTAAACTTTCTAACCTGTGTTGTGTTGATACAAACTGACACCAATTCCTACTTTTTTTCTACCCAGAATTTTGTAAATTTTATTTTATGAAAGCAAATGTTGCAACTTGAATGCGATGCCGACTTTACTTTGAATACGGCAAGTTGAAGTTTTATTCGTACATAAAGTTTTTTATTGCTTGTTATAGTTTTTGTGTGTAGCAATACAAAGCGGCAGTAAAGACTTTATTGGGCGACTACGTAATGGGTGTTTAAAACTTTATTACCGATAATCATTGGGTATACAACAGTTATGGATGTGGAATCTTCTGCATTGTTAATTATAAAACATCTTCACAATATTAATGGTGTAATCAGGATGTAAAAGCTAATTAAAAATATTAAATTCTATTAAAGGTAAATAATAGTTTTACAGCAATTTAATTTTGTTTATTTTATATATATATATATATATATATATATATATATATATATATATATTGTACATTTATATTACATATTTTAGTTAAAATTATAATTAAAATAATAGAAATATATATTTTAGTTAAAATATATTAAAACTGTACAACTGATATTGGTGTCTGAGACAAATAAAACTTTTCTTTCTTGCTGCGCTAATATTGTAATCTTGACGCACTGGTTGATTAGGTCCAATCTACGGATACCTTTTTAAAGTCAACACAGCTGATTTTTACTTGTGAGTCTATCGGTCTGTGTAGACATTGGTAAAAACTAATCGATTTGTCATGTTGGTTTGTTTCAATGATATCTCGAACTCCTCTTTTGTCGAATAAAGTGTGAAAATTGTATTTTCTCACAATCGGTTTTAACTTGTTTATCACATTTTGCTCAGGCAAGTCTATAGTGCCGAAACCACATTTTACAATCTGCCAAATTAGGCCTACAACAAAATCAGTGTTATATGAAAATTCATTTTAAATCAATTCATCAAATTTTAAAATTAAATCGAAAATAACCTTTAATAATACAATAATAATAATAATAATAATAATAATAATAATAATAATAATAATAATAATAATAATAATAATAATAACGATAATGATAACGATAACGATAAAGATAGCGGTAACGATAACGATAACGATAACAATAAAAATAAAAATAACAATAACAATAACAATAACAATGACAACAATAATAACAATAACAGCAATAACAACCATAATAACAATAATAACAACAACAATAACAATAATAATAATAATTATAATAATAATAAAATAATAACGCACATCAAAGTATTTGATTTGGCGTACCCCAAAGTGGGTGATCCGGATGAAAGAAAGAAAATAATAATAATAATAATAATAATAATAATAATAATAATAATAATAATAATAATAATAATAATAATAATAATAACAACAATAATAATAATAATAATAATAATAATAATAATAATAATAATAATAATAATAATAATAATAATAATAATAATAATAGGAAGAAGAAGAAGAAGAAGGAGAAGTAGGAGAAGAAGAAGAAGTAGAAGAAGAAGAAAGAGAAGAACAAGAAGAATAAGGAAAAAAAGAATAAGAATAACCCTGTCTATAGTTGTGTTCCTTTTGTTCTTTATATATAAATGAACTATGAATAATAGGTGTATGATATGTATATAAGATGATTTGTATTAAGTTTTGTTCATTTAATTAATTTTTCTTTATTTTATTTTATTTAACATTAAGTTTCGTTATGTTTATTTCTCGCAATCATTTGTAGTTTGTTATGTTTTGTAAAAAAAAGTTTAGTTTTATTATTTATTGTTATTACTTATAATTATTTTATTACTATTATTTGTAATATTTTTCTTACTTAGTTCGTTTGTAATTATTTTAAAATTTACCACCAGTTATATTTTATGTGGGCTGAAGTGGTAAAGTGGAGTCGTATTCATATTCATGACTTCGCCACTTTAAAATACAAAATCAATCAATCAATATATTTTTTCAAATTCGGTTATGTTTTTTATAAGATTATTTTAATTTAAATGTCGGCGACAGAATGTGACCTCTCGTAAAATTTAAATACTGATTAATAAAAGTGTTTGAATTTCTTTTAATATAGCCATTAATAAAAAAATTAAAAGTGTTTGCGCTTTCGGGAGTGTCAACGGAAAAAGTAAGTATTCCTGAACGAAACATATTTAGTATAATATTAAAGGGGAAAATCATAAAACAAATTAAGAAGCTTTATAAAAAATGTCAAAAATTTATAATTTTCAATTAATATTGTTAATTAGTCTTTTGAAAGACATTGACAGCAGTTCAAACAACAGTAGATTTAGACGTAAATTATTAATTAATTGACTGGCCACCGATCTACGACAGCGCCCTGACGCGCGCGTAACTATTCCGCCAATTTAATCGCATTATCTGGGCAAAATGTTTCTGGGCCAACATTATTGGGAATTTTACGCTCTTTCTGCATGAAACGGTCAAAATTATGATAGGTCTTGTCGTTCAGACAGTGTTACAGCAACGTAATACTGAAACAGAGGTTAATGGTAAAATCTAACAAATAGTTAATTCGGATTATGATCGCCTTCGTATCGAATTTCACAACAATCGGTCAATGCATTTGGCTAAAACTGCGTGCATTCGTAATCATTAAATCTTGAAACGAAAGTGAATGGGAACAGATCTTATACATACATCGTTTGGGCTTTATACAAGGTATCTTCGTTCCGAATTTCACAACAATCGGTCAATGCCTTTGGCTAAATCTGCGTACATTCGTAATCGTTAAATCTTGAAACGAAAGTGAATGGGAAAAGATCTTATACATACAACGTTTGAGCTTTATACAAGGTATTTTCGTACCGAATTTCACAACAATCGGTTAATGCATTTGGCTAAAACTGCGTACATTCGTAATCGTTAAATCTTGAAACGGAAATGAATGGGAACAGATCTTATACATACATCGTTTGGAATTTATACAAGGTACCTTCGTATCGAATTTCACAACAATCGGTTATTGCATTTGGCTAAAACTGCGTACATTCGTAATCGTTAAATCTTGAAACGAAAGTGAATGGGAAAAGATCTTATACATACAACGTTTGGGCTTTATACAAGGTACCTTCGTACCGAATTTCACAACAATCCGTTATTGCATTTGGCTAAAACTGAGTACATTCGTAATCGTTAAATCTTGAAACGAAAGTGAATGGGAACAGATCTTATACATACATCGTTTGGGCTTTATACAAGGTACCTTCGTACCGAATTTCACAACAATCGGTCAATGCATTTGGCTAAAACTGCATACATTCGTAATCGTTAAATCTTGAAACGGAAATGAATGGGAAAAGATCTTATAAATACATCATTTGGCCTTTATACCTTCGTACCGGATTTCACAACAATCGGTCAGTGCATTTGGCTAAAATTGCGTACATTCGTAATCGTTAAATCTTGAAACGAAAGTGAATGGGAACAGATCTTATACATACATCGTTTGGGCTTTACACAAGGTACCTTCGTACCGAATTTCACAACAATCGGTCAATGCATTTGGCCAAAATTGCGTAACAAACTATCATTGGCTTAGTATATAGTATATATCGTAATCTTAGCAGTGCTTGGCTTGTACCCTTTAAAATAACATTAGGCAAAGTTGCATTTTAACATTTAAATGTATAAACACTTAACAGTAATAAAAAGTCACTATGTATTTAATGACAATAACAGAAATGTATAGAATTAAACATAAAAAAGTGTAAAGATTTTGGTTAAAAATTTTTTTAATGAACACCTACGCAAGAATAGCTTGACTTACTTATCAATTGCAATTATGTCTGCTTACGTCAAATTCTGTTACGAACTTCGGTAGTTAAATGACGTCGGTATTGGTAATAATCAGTGCGAATTAAAAGTCATAACTAATTATTATTTCAACTAGTTTTGAACTTATCATCGCATTATATAACAATTATTTGTAATTATTTTTAATGTGTCCTTGACCTCGGTTACTTTGGATTAACCAGCCACTCATCTGCAGGACATTTCCCTGATAATGTTTCCTTGATCAATCATTGTCGTGACTTGTGACAACGAGCTTCGTTGTAAAATGGATCTGTCTGTACAAAGAATTGATCCTTGTAACCGTCATTTCGAGGCGGATGACGTATGCTTTCTTTTTAGAAACACGCACCGTACAAGACCGGAGTTGACTTGCCTGAACTGAAGGTGACAATTGACTAACCTGAACAGCAATTGACTTACAGCTGGACTTAACTGGCTCGGAATTAACTTAGCCGGACTGGAGTTGACTTAAATGAACTTGAGTTGGCTTAAATAGAATTGACTAACCTGAACAGCAATTGACTTAGCTGGGATCGTCTCAACTGGATCAGAATTAACTTAATCGAACTGTTGACTTAACTAGAATTGACTAACCTGAACAGCAGTTGACTTACTTAGCTGGACTTGACTCAACTGGATCGAAATTAACTTAACCGGACTTTTGACTTAACTAGAATTGACTAAGCTGAACAGCAATTGACTTAGTTAGCTGGACTTGACTCAACTGGATCGAAATTAACTTAACCGGACTTTTGTCTTAACTAGAATTGACTAAGCTGAACAGCAGTTGACTTACTTAGCTGGACTTGACTCAACTGTATCGAAATTAACTTAACCGGACTTTTGACTTAACTAGAATTGACTAAGCTGAACAGCAATTGACTTAGTTAGCTGGACTTGACTCAACTGGATCGGAGCAGACAAATTGACTTAATTAGAATGAAAAACAAACGGTTATATTTTTTTGATAATCTCTCTTAACAACTTTTTGTTTTGTCGTACCAGTTTTCTTGAAACCTATTTTTGTCAAAGAACTGTTAAAAATTAAATTTTCACAAAATCATTTGCAAAAGTTCTGAATATATTTTACTTAAACGAAGTGCATAAGAGTAACCAAATTATAACGGTCACTATAACGAAAACATTGAAAAATTGGGCTAATTTTTCAAAATCGGTTAACCAGAAATGTTTCAGATTTTAAACATATATGAACACAGTGAACATATAACTCGTCAGTGTAGAAAAATTGAAAGGAAAGAAATTTATGGATCTGAACGAAAAAATCAACTCTGATTGCCATCGACAGACAGACAGACACACATGCACGCACACACACCTTGTATGAAAATTCATTTTAAATCAATTTATCAAATTTTAAAATTATATCGAAAATAACCTTTAATAACACAATAATAATAATAATAATAAGAAGAAGAAGAAGGAGAAGAAGAAGAAGAAGAAGGAAAAAAATGATGAAGAAGAAGAAGGAGAAGAAGAAAAAGATGAAGAAGAAGAAGAAGAAGAAGAAGAAAAAGATGAAGAAGAAGAAGAAGAAAAAGATGAAGAAGAAGAAGAAGAAGGAGAAGAAGAAGAAGAACCCTGTTTATAGTTGTGTTCCTTTTTTCCTAAGTATATAAAGTGTGTGTGTGTGTGTGTGTGTGTGTGTGTGTGTGTGTGTGTGTGTGTGTTTGTGTATTTACTTAATATTTTTGACTTATTATTCTTGCGTAAACTTGCTCTTACCAGAGAAAAGGAAAATATTGTTTTGAGCATTTCTTAATCTTTGTTTAATACGAGCATTAATTCGAAATTTATGGACAAAAGAGCGGATATGATAATATATAACACAAACCTTTTTTTATACGATACCTACCTCGATTACATTTTCTTTCTCCTCTTTATTGATAACGTAAGCTATTTTTAAAACTATTAAATTTTCGTTGATTTATCAGATACCGCGTGAAAGTCCGGCGGTGCAGTTTCAGACTTGTTGATACTTGATGATGGCAGAAAGATTGTAATCAACAAAACGAGATATTAGATATTAAATGTTTCAACTCATTCACGATAATGACATTGAAATTGTCGTCAAACCATTAATGGGCTCTTTAAGGTCTGGGTTAAGATTTATTACGCCAGCATGTTTCTGCATGCATGACTCTACGACAGTGAGCCTTGTGCTATGTCATATCATGTTCATTCAAGTGGCCTACCTATGGCATTACCGACTGTCAATACGTTAATTGTTCAAATATTTGATTACAAATTAATAAGAAATATTTATGTGATATTTTTAAACAAAATATTTGTCGAATAGAATTATTTCTGGCAGCTGGTGAGATTCTTTTAACTTTACCTTAAACTTCCGCATTTGTTATTGTAACTAATAAGGTGAATCACGTGTTACATAAACGCGTACGTAAGATATACAGTATAGGCTTAAGTAACATGCAAAGACGTTCAAATTCACTTCGCCCCACGGTATCTGAATGACGGACCAAAACCTCTTCAAATTACAAAAAATTCTAAAAAACGTGAAACAAATAACATTAAAACTATTTATAAAATTAATAAATTTAATATTTTTGTTACATAATCAAAAGCGAATTTAGACTGTGACCTTCTGCAGCTTCGCCACTCTTCTGTCGCTGGCTTTCGGTCGAATTCGAGTTGGATAAGGCACAGCAGGGTTAAAGAATTGCCGTCAATTTAAACGTAGCGTGGGTGGGACAATCACGATTACACTAATTTTTATTCAGGCAAGTAGTTTGAAAACAATTTAATTCTATAGCAAAATCAGTTGAAAATGTCAGCGCTCGTTTGCAAGAATTTCATAAGTCTACATCACTGCGCCAGAAGAAGAAATTAATCAGAGAATTTTAAGTCTACATTGAGCTAGTTCACAAAAAAATGAAAACTTGATTGATTTGTTTGAATTACACAAAACACACTCAAAAATGACCAGCGAATACCCACAGAAATATATATACTTAAAACCATCAGTAAAGTACTTAAAACACATTCAAGAAATCACCAGCGACATATACACAAAAAAATGTTAACATTACTAATAAAATACAAAGAATAACATACATAAAACCATCATTAAAGCACATAAAACACTCATAAAATCGCAAACAAAGTGCACACACACACACACACACACACACACACACACACACATATATATATATATATATATATATATATATATATATATATATAATCACTAGCGAATGACACAGAAACACATAAATTATCAGCACATTACGCAGGAACACATACATAAAATTATAAGCTAAGCACAGAAACATTAATGAAATCACTAGCAAAGTGCACAGGAGCATATACATAAATATCATAGTGAAATACACAAAAACACATATATAAAATCATCAGTGAAGTAAACAATAACACATACTTATCAACAGTTAAGAACACTAAAAAACATATATTAAATCACCAATGAAGTACACAAAAAACACATGTATAGAATTTTCAGCTAAGTACACAAAAACATATATATATATATATATATATATATATATATATATATATAATATACAATTGAATTACCCAGAAACACGTACATTATTCCACCAGTGAAGTGCACAGAAACACTTACATTAAATTACCAAAGTATACAGAAATATTAAATCACCAAAGTATACATATAAATCAAGCAAAGTATACAGAAACACATACTTATCACCAGTTAATAACACTAAGAACATATATTAAATCACCAATGAAGTACACAAAAAACACATGTATAGAATTTTCAGCTAAGTACACAAAAACATATATATTTACATATATATATATATATATATATATATATATATATATATATATATATATATATATATATAATTACAAGTGAATTACCCAGAAACACGTACATTATTCCACCAGTGAAGTGCACAGAAACACTTACATTAAATTACCAAAGTATACAGAAATATTAAATCACCAAAGTATACATATAAATCAAGCAAAGTATACAGAAACACATACTTGTCACCAGTGAAGAACACGAAAATATTGACATTAATTCACCAAATAATCACATTAACACATACCTTAAATCACCAGCGATGAACACAGAAACAAATACATTAAATCACTAGCAAATTACACAGAATCAATTACATCAAATCACCAGCGATGTACACAGAAACAAACACATTAAATCACCAGCAATGTGCAAAGAAACAAACGCATATAATTACCAGCGAAGTACACAGACACACATATACAAAATTATTAGCGAAGTACACAGAGACACATACATAAAATTATTAGCAAAGTACGCAGGTACACATTCATAAATTTACCAGCGAATTCCAAAGAGGCACATACATAAAATTACCAACGATGTTCACAGACACACATAACTAAAATTACCAGCGAAGTACAGAGAATGACTTACATTAAATCACCAGCGATGTGCACAGAGACACATACATAAATTATTAGCGAAGAATTCAGAAACACATTCATAAAATTACTAGCAATTTACACAGAAACACGTACATTAAATCACCAGTGATTTACAAAGAAACACTTACATTAAATCGCCAGCAAAGTACACAGAAACCCTTACATTAAATCACCAGCAAAGTAAACAGAAACTCTTACATTAAATCACCAGCAAAGTACACAGAAACACTTACATTAAATCACCAGTAAAGTACACAGAAACACTTACATTAAATCACCAGCAAAGTACACAGAAACTCTTACATTAAATCACCAGCAATGTACAAAGAAACACATACATTAAATCACCAGCGATGTTCACAGAAACACATACATTAAATCACCAGCAAAGTACACAGAAACACTTACATTAAACTACCAGCAAAGTACACAGAAACACTTACATTAAATCACCAGCAAAGTACACAGAAACTCTTACATTAAATCACCAGCAAAGTACACAGAAACACTTACAATAAATCACCAGCAAAGTACACAGAAACTCTTACATTACATCACCAGCAATGTACAAAGAAACACATTCATTAAATCATCAGCGATGTACACAGAAACACATACATTAAATCACCAGCAAAGAACACGGAAACACTAACATTAAATCACCAGAAAAGTACATAGAAACTCTTACATTAAATCACCAGCAATGTACACAGAAACAAACACATTAAATCACCAGTGATGTACAAAGAAACATTTACATTAAATCACCAGCATTGTACACAGAAACAAACACATTAAATCACCAGTGATGTACAAAGAAACACATTAAATCACCAGCAAAGTACCAGAAACACATACCTTAAATCACCAGCGATGAACACAGAAACAAATATATTAAATCACTAGCAAATTACACAGAATCAATTACATCAAATCACCAGCATTGTACACAGAAACAAACACATTAAATCACCAGTGATGTACAAAGAAACACATTAAATCACCAGCAAAGTACACAGAAACACGTATCTTAAATCACCAGCGATGAACACAGAAACAAATACATTAAATCACTAGCTAAGTATATAGAATCAATTACATTAAATCACCAGCGATGTACACAGAAACAAATACATTAAATCACAAGCAATGTGCACAGAAACAAACACATATAATTACCAGCGAAGTACACAGAGACACATACATAAAATTATTAGCGAAGTACGCAGGTACACATTCATAAATTTACCAGCGAATTCCAAAGAGGCACATACATAAAATTACCAACGATTTTCACAGAAACACATAAAATTACTAACAAATTACACAGTACTACATAAATATAATCACCAGCGAAGCACGAATGTATAAACACATACATAAAATACAGGACATAAAATATAGATTATTAAAATCCTAAATATTGATGTTTTTACGATAACATCCTGTTTTGTATTATTTATAGCGATAACGTACAAATCTTCATCATGTAAAAATACATAAAGAAAATGTAATTCATTTTTTTACAGTGAAGAGGCTACTGGAATACAAATTTTATTTTAAGGTTTTGAAAATTGCATAGTTTTATTGAATGTTACAAAAGAACTCATTTTTTTTATACGTAAACTGAATATTTAGAAGTAAGTGAAACCTTCATAGTGATGGTCAAAACGTAATTGTCTTCTTCTTCTTGCAACTCCTTTCAATTTATTACTGGAGGATAATTTATTTTTGTAAGTTTTTTCTTTTTCAAAATTGTTTTTGACATCAAAACTTATCTTTCTACATAATTACAGACAAGTGTTGAAATTGTTTAATACAAAATCTAGCACATTATCAAGTGTAAAATAAAAAATGTTTAATTATTTCTAAAATTAATTGTAAAATTACAATAATTCTCCTGTTACTTGGGTAACCATATTAAAATAAACATTCTTACTACTTTGTTTTACGTTTGTTTTACTGTTTTTTTATAGTTGTTTTTATACATTAGACGTGTGTAATAAGCAGCGTAAACATTTTATTATTTACGATGTCGCCGATACAATAAACTGTCACGAGTGCAATTAATTACAATAACGATTAAATGACCAACAATAATTTAATAAATTTGACACCGCGGCTGCCCCACCAGGCCACAAGGAGAAGTAGAGTATAAGAACTTCAGTTCTGATCCCACGAGGTTGGTTCAAGTCTTTCACTTTTCAACAGTCACGACCATCGTTAGGAGCTGTAACTATAGTACTGTGTCTAGTGAAAACAGTGATATGACAGTGCGTGCAAGTACACTATGTGATAACCTTAACGATATATATTGTGTGAGAGGGATCTATTGATATAACAAAATGAACAAAATTAAAATCAATTTATGACGAAAATTTTGTTTTAATAAATAAAAACTAATATTTTTTTTCAATAAATTATTTTTTTGTCACCGGTACATTGTTAATTTGAGTGGAAGATAGGTCTGGTGATTATTCCAGTATAACAACACATTAGTGCCGCTATAATTTATAAGGTATGTGATTTTTTGTTTTGTTTTATAAATAAATGCATATAAAAAATTTAATTATTTTACTACTCTTTCTAAAGTTATAATAATTTTGTAATTTGTGATATTATGTTTGAAATGAATTAAATATAAATTGTATTATACAATGAAATAACAATTTTATGTTAAAGTATTTCGTGCAATAAATATTTTAAAAGGGATGATAACAATCGTATTTTTTCCTAAACTTATGTTTTTTCTGTACAGTTTTATTTAAAAAAATTTTTATATTGTAATGTTAGTAAAAAATATATCGTTTCTTCCTATTAAAATTTTTTTGGGAAAAATATACCAATATTATAAAATAACATTTAATTTAGGGTTGCGTTGCCTACTTACTGTATAAGATTAACAAATTAGAAGTCACTGCTATTAAAATAACTAAAAAACTATTTAGTTAAAATTGAAAGTAGAAAAATTAATTTTCCTTTATACGTTGAAAAACTTCAAAGCTTTAAAACGAGCTTTCTATTTTCCGCGTGCACAGATTTAAAAGTAAAAGTAAGACCTAATTATATCACTTACTTTGTTGGCAAAGAACATTAAATAAAATAGTAAACAGCAGGCAAGGCAAAAGGTTGCATAACAAAGAGAACCACATCTTAAAACGAAACTCATCTACGTCCAATTAGCACTCGTTTGTATTGTAACAGCTGATGTTTTCCCTCAACATTTTTGGAAACGTCTTCGGGTTTTGTTTGTCGGTAATACCGAATAGCGTCTTAACGATAAGTCTGAAAGTTACAAATCTCTGCAGCTGTGATGTGTCGAGCACCAGAAATACTGTGGTTCCGTATCGAAAAACAAAAAGTATGGTCACCATAACCTCAAAACTCTGCTTAAATTTCAGTTTTTCTGTAAATGAAGAAATGTCTTTCAAGAGTTATGTGACAATTTAAAACGAATATAGCAGCTAATTTTGGTTGCCTTATTGGATGGAAATTTATTATTATAAAACAAAATACAAATTTTAAATAAAGCAGTCACTATTTTCAAGATTTTGGCCAAATTGTTCAATCGTCAGATTTGAATTTTTTTACCACGTTATACTTAGTTAAGTTCTGAATTTCTGAACAAGATCTGTTCAACCAATTCAGAGAAATTTTACGGATTTTGATTTTTCATCGGTAATTGTGAAACTAGATTTTGTTTGAGTAAATAAATAAATGTTTTCTTAGAAAGTTTATTTTAAAGAAATACTGTTAATGTAATGTACTCCTACAGAACCGAATGCTGGATATGCGTCCTTCCAAACATTAAACAAATGCAGAAATGGTATTTCATTGATAGCGCACTTAACTCGCTGTGATTGGACAAACATATCTGTTGTTTATCTTTACAAATTTGTCTGTAACTGATACTTTGTGTTTTCAGCACAAATGCATACGATATTTTCTTGTTTAAACTGAAATAAACTGATTAAAGTACGATTTTATTCAACTCTCCATGATTTTTATTTGAAAACGTAAGCTGACATTTTATTTTTTTAAATCGAATAAAGATTTTGTTTCTTTATAACTGCATTCGAAACGCGCACTTCATTTTAAATACACAAGGCATGTTTATCAAATAATTATATCTTTTTTCTAAGTTTAAAATATTTTACAAACGTTCAATTAATTCTCTTAAAGTCCTCTTCAGGTACTACCAGAATATCAGCCTAGTTTATCGTAATCGTTTTATTCAGAATTCGCTCTTATTTTGATCACACGTGAAGACGTAAAATTCGAGTCAAGTCAGCGCTGGATTGAAGTAATTTCAAAAGAAATCAAGTTCATGGTTTTAGAGTAACCCCAAAACAAAATTCGTTCAAAATGATTTTAATGAAAACTTTAAATCTTTGTCAACCGAAAACGTGTTTTAAATGTTTTCTTTAATTTAAAATTTGGTAGAATTAAGTTTGTCATGTTTAGTCTAGTAAACGAAGCATTTAACCCGTAAAAAACGAGATGGTCTAATTTTTATGCAACCTTTTGTAAAATATTCATTGAAGTGTTTGTAAGCTTTGCTCCTCTAGTCTGGAGAAGGGGTTAAAAGCTATGAAATTGGTTTTTTATAAACTTTTTCATCCCTAACGCTGTAAATATTAAAAAATTGGTCCATGTCACAACAATTACAGCTAATTAAGTTATATTTAATTTGTATTTTGTTTTTTTTTTGCAGTTGTGCCAATATTAACAGAGATTAACGCTTTAAAATTTGCAGTGTACAAAATCACAACTTAAAACTAAAATTTTTTAAAAATTGAAATCTGTGAATTGAGGAATTTTGCAGAAAGTTATCTTAGTTCATAAAGTTATATTTATGCTTTAATTAATCTTACGAACTGTCTGAAAATTTTTGTAATTTAAAAGTCGCTTTTAAGAAAATTTCAGTTTAACTCAGGAGGCGTTATTAGCTTATCATATATACGTACTAGTTTAAGCATTTCAAAAATATTTTTATCAAAATCAAAATAAAAAAACAATTTTTTTATAATCACACTAGTAAATAAGTAAACATTTAAAAAGTAAATAAATGAGATCTAATCAAAAAATTGGTAAACATTAAATACTTCAAATTTTTACATAAAAAGTTGTTCGGATATTTTTCCTCTTGGTAGAAAATGTAAATATTATTTTTAGTGTCAAGTTTAATTGTTCTTATCTTTTGATCACTAGTAAACATTTCGAATTATTTGAAGACACTCTAATTAAGTGTTTAGATACGCCAAGGGTTTCCCTCAGTGACTGTTGGGCAATATAGTTTTGCATATTTAGCACAAATTAAATAACGTTTGATTCTGGTAATCACTGTTCCATTATAATTACTTAATTTCAAGATATCGTGTCGAGTTATGTATTTCCTTGCATAAGTTTTCATTTCTCATTTCTAATTGTATAACGCAACTTATAAATAAACCATTATTCTGTTACATGTCTTATCTCAGCTCTTCATACTTTATTTATGTTCTGAGGTTTTCTTTATGAAAATCTTTTCATATAATTAATTATTTAAATAATATTCTTTCAGCTTTCCCCAAAGTGCTGAGATAATACAAACATTTTTCTTTTACTTTATCACTAAACAAAGTACACAGAAAAAATGACATAGTGACATATCAATTTTAGAAATTTAATGATCTGTCAATTTCCAGTTCCTCTGAGTCCAAAAAAAGTATTTTTACTTGCAAAACAAAACATATAAAAATATATGACAATAAAGTAAGAACGTATTATTTTGCCATTTTATGCAAATTTGGGAAGTCCGGTTTTCCTTGTGGAATCTATATTTCATTTTTCTAAAAAACATTTTTTTTGTAATAAAAACGTTGTTAAAAATCTTATATCTTAAAAATTATTTCTAGCAATTTTGGTTAATACTTGCTAAAAATTACCTAAATAAAACGTATTGTGCGCTATGTTGCAGTTCAGAAGCCACCTTAAACAGGTCTCAATTAAAAATAGCTCACAAGTACTCCAAAAAACATATTGTTTCATATATTTCAATTTAAAACAATCTTTAACAAGTCTTGATAAAAACTCGCTCAAAATTATCCAAAGAACAATTATTGTTCGCTATATTCCAGTTCAAAAACAATCTTAAACAAGTGTTGATGAAAACTCGCTGAAACAATTACATAAACAAAACTTATTTTTCGCTATATTCCAGTTCAGAAACAATCTTAAACAGGCCTTGATGAAAACTTGCTAAATAATTACACAAACAAAACGTTCGCTACATTTCAGTTCAGAAGTAATCTTAAACAGGCCTTGATGAAAACTTGCTAAAACAATTACACAAACAAAACGTGTTTTTCGCTATATTCGAGTTCAGAAACAAACTTAAACATGCCTTGATGAAAACTTGCTAAGACAATTACACAAACAAAATGTATTGTTCGCTATATTCCAGTTTAGAAACAATCTTAAACAGGCCTTGATGAAAACTTGCTAAAACAATTACACAAAAAAACGTATTTTTCGCTATATTCCAGTTCGGAAACAATCTTAAACAGGCCTTGATGAAAACTTGCTAAGACGATTACACAAACAAAAAGTATTGTTCGCTATATTCCAGTTCAGAAACAAACTTAAACAGGCCTTGATGAAAACTTGCTAAAACAATTACACAAACAAAACGTATTATTTGCTATATTTCAGTTCAGAAACAATCTTAAACAGGCCTTGATGAAAACTTGCTAAAACAATTACACAAAAAAGTATTGTTCGCTATATTCCAATTCAGAAACAATCTTAAACAGGCCTTGATGAAAACTTGCTAAAACAATTACACTAACAAAACATATTGTTCGCTATATTCCAGTTCAGAAACAATCTGAAACAGGTATTGATGAAAACTTGCTAAAACAATTACACAAACAAAACGTATTGTTTGCTATATTCCAGTTCAGAAACAATCTTAAACAGGTATTATTGAAAATTTTCTAAAACAAAATTACCCAAAACAAAAAGTTTTGGTAGTTTGCTATATTCCAGTTTACAAGCTATCAAACAGGTTTGATGAAAACTCGCTCACAATTATCCAAATTAATCATAGTCTTAATTAATTAATCTATATTCCATTTCAGAAGCATTTTAAACACGAAGCTATCTTAATCAGAACATCAGAATCTTGATGAGAATACGTTTTTTAAAGAAACCTAACACATTTCTAATGCATATAGAGTGTAAATGAAATTTTATAATTTTTTTTCGATAGTCTATCCTGATGGACGTTACACCAAGTTTGTATAAATTTTATGTGTTTTCAATACACACAAATAATAAAATACTTATACCACTATAGAAAAAAATACCCATCAACGAAAAACATGAATTTTTTTGACAGTCGTGTAAAAAATGTTTAATACAATAAAATTACTGAATTGACGTTTAAATTTATTTAATTAAAACGAAATTAATATATATTACCTTTAAATCAATAATTTTTAACCGAACTCAATAATTTTTAAAACTTTACATACATTGTATACATTGTAATATTAAGAAAATGGAGAATTAATATTACTGTTTGTTAAAATTTGAATGAAGTGTCCTGGTTATTTTCAAGTGGCTCTATCTGTCGTCTAGCTTTCAAGAATATTCTTCTCTTACAAAAATTGTAATCAATTATAATTATAAAATTAGGTGATAAATTGAAAACAAATTGTTACAAATTCAATCGTGCTCTAACATTCAAACCATGTACCCGAAATCTATTTGGATAAAGTGGCAGACAAAAAGACGTTTTAAGTAGAGGAAAACTTAAAAAGCAATCTATCAGATTTTATTCAAACTTTGGTCATAATAAAGATTTAAACTCCCAAAATTTGAAACGATAGAAATTTACGATCGGTGAGTAAATCGAAATAGACAAAAAATAAACCTCGATCAAGTTCGAGTTTTTCTTCGATTTTCGCGGATTTTCCGGTTTTTTTTCAGAGAAAGTTTGTGTAGTATTTCTATACTATTTATTGTTATTTAAAAATCTAATCCTATTATATAAAGAACCAAATGTAATCGTCAATAGCCTTATCCATAGTTTAGCCAGTGGAATTATTAAAGAAAAGGGATCAGTGTTAACGGTAAGGGTAAAAAGAATAGGAGTAACTGTGATCGAACCAACAACCTTGAGATGCGCAGTTCAGAAACGCAACAGACTGGCCGGTACCTTAGCAACATCGACCACCGATATATATATATATAAATATATATATATATATATATGTGTGTGTGTGTGTGTGTGTATTTTACTAAGCTCACGTTTGCAGTTTTAGTCCCAACTTGATTCAAATTTGGTACCAAAATAGATTTAAGTTTGTTAACCGGCCATTTCAAATCTTTATTCATAATTTTTGTTCTTAAATATTAAACTTTACGGTCGTAATAAGCGTTAAAAACTGCATTAATTAACATTTTTTGAATTTTCAAAAATCATTTAAAATTAGGAAATTTAATTTGATAACGATCAGGAGATCGTTTTTCTTTTTTATTGCAATTTTGAAAGTTTAAATATCGGTATATGAAGATTTTATAATAGTAAAACCAGTATTTCAAAATTGGTTAAGATACTTTTGTAAATTTGCTTCCATCACGTCAGCAAGCACACTGATTGCAGTGATTATTTCTTAATTTCAGAAAAACCAATCATCATGCATTACGTATTTACCTTCGTTTAACACAACTGATAGTCAAAATAAGCACTGTATTACAAGTTTAGTTAAATAGTTTTACAATAAAAATAATATTGCAATAAAACACAAAAATAAGTAAGAACAGGAGTATTAAGAAGAGAATAAAATTAAATTAATAAAAAAAAATAAAAATTTTAAAGTACTGTAGTTATTTAATTACAAGAGCGGTAAGTGTGTGCTGAAAGGCAGAGTCAACCCGGAAACGTGCAATCTCATTGGCGCACACCTAGCGCTTATTTAGCGAGATGCAATTATTTGAACAGGAAAGCTGTAAGGAGGAACTAGGAAGGAAGGAAATTCCTACTAGTCCTTGTCTTGAAATTATAATAAATAATTCTTTGCAATAAAATAAAGACAAAGATAAATTTACTGTAATTCCCATCGTCAGCGGTGAAACTAGATTTTTTTTCCGGCGAAAAACCGTTAAGGTTATCATCGCCGAAACTAGATTTTGTTTGAAGAAATAATTAAACGTTTCTTAGAAAGCTTGTTTTTAAAAAAAATGCTGTTAATATATAATTTGCTCCTGCAGAACCGAATGGTGGATATTTTTTTTTTTTTTTTTAACGTCCGACTATTGTGCACACTTGGGCTAATGCAGACGATGGCGATGGGATGATTTATAGCGTATGAAAATGCCAAGCCCTGGCCGGGAATCGAACCCTGGTCCTCGGGGTAAAAGCCTAGTACGCTATCCACTAGGCCACCGAGGCGGCTTCCGAATGGTGGATAGGCGTCCTCCCAGTAACTTAAATGGGAAAAGGTTATTTTATTGCCAGCGCGCTTAACTATGAACTATGATTGGACAGACATGTCTCTTGTTTAATCTATGTAAATTTGTCTGTAACTGATACTATGTTAATACGGAAAGGGTTAGAAAGGGGCAAATGTTTCCATAAGAACTGTAAGAAATATACGTCTCTCTCTCTCTCTCTCTCTCTCTCTCTCTCTCTCTCTCTCTCTCTCTCTCTTTCTCTCTTTCCTTTCTTATATATATAAATCAGTTCGACTTGAAAGACCTAAGGACAACACAGAAATCGCTTGCCTAGCTTTTGCAGATGACCTGGCCATACTCACAGATAATGAAACAACAGCGATTAAACAGACAGAAGTCCTAAAGGAATGTGCAGAGAGGATCGGTCTACAGATCTCATTTAAAAAAACCGAATTCTTCTGTACAAAATTAAATATTCAAGAACTAAACACAAAATATGGTAAGATAAACAGAGTCAAGCGCTTCAAATATCTGGGAGAAATTCTTGAACCCACAGTTGGCGAGAAGGCTGCGTTTTATGCGTGATATCTACAATAAGAGATGTATGTCGACGCACACAAAAATCAGACACTACGACACAATCATAAAACCGGAGGTATTATATGCAAGCGAGACGCTAGCACCCCACACAAAAGCTACCATGGAGGGTATTTTGAAGGAAGAACGCAAAATCTTGAGGAAGATCCTTGGCCCGAGATTAACAGAAGACGGATACGGGTTGCATTCCCGGAAGACCACAGAGAAGATATCGAACCTGGCAGCAGATATCAGAAGAAGGAGGCTTCGGTTCTATGGACACATCAGTAGACTCCCAACAACGAGACTTGCCAACAGAATCCTTAAGTATATACAAGGAGTCAAATCAACAACGTCGTCAGAATAGACCTACATGATGCAGAAATAAACTCAACAGACGTTGAAGACAGGCACGCACACAAACGTTGCTCGGTTTGCTTGGGATGCTCGGTTGGTGGGTCCCAGAGAATGAAATTCCAAAGAGAGCAGGGCTAAAATGGACGGAGGAGCGGAAGAGAATCTATGGGGACAGGATGAGGGAGGTGTGGAGGATTAGAAGGAACAAGACATGAGTCGGAGTGCTTTGCGTGATCCCAAAGGGTCTATACACAAATAATAATAATATATTTGTGTTTAACGTCCGACTATATATATATATATATATATATATATATATATATATATATATATATATATATATATTTATATATATATATATATATATATATATATGTATATATATATATATATATATATATATATATATATATATATATATATATATGAGCCTCGGTGGCATAGTTGATAGCGTACTGGGCTTTCACCCCGTTTCCGACCAGGGCTTGGCATTTTCATACGCTATAAATCTTCCCATCGTCTCATGCATTAGCCCAAGTGTGCACAATAGTCGGACGTTAAACACAAAAAATATATATATATATATATATATATATATAAAAATATATATATATAAATATAAAAATATACATATATGTGTGTGTGTGTGTGTGTGTGTGTGCTCGTACGCTTAAAAATTTTGCAATAGGCCATAAAACATTGTCTTAAACCTTTAACACGTTAAACATTAAATCTTATCTTGTTAATTTTAAAAGAATAAATTAAACAATAAAACCGAACGCCTTGCAAATCTTTTTTTTCAAACGTAGAATTAGTGCTTCGCGGCCTACTTGCGAAACTGGTTGAACGCTTTTCTAAACAAAAAGAGAGGAGATTAGAAGATGCTTTCGTCTTTGATATTACTTTCACGATAAAGAGTGGTTCGGCAACGACCAGCAGACAGACAGACAGACAGGACAACAGTCTTTCATTATACACCTCTTGCGTCACCCGCTTCACTTCCTTATAGGTCAACGTATAAACTTAATACACGCAAAGTTAAATCCTATTCCTCTTGTAGTTATTGGACAAATTAAACGTAGATATTTCTGCAATCTTTTTGGTTCCGTCCGTCGTTTTCTATAACAGTTTATATTGTACTAACTAGTGTGTGTGTGTGTGTGTGTGTGTGTGTGTGTGTGTGTGTGTGTGTGTGTGTGTTTTGTGTGTGTGTGTGTGTGAGTGTGTGTGTGTGTGTGTGTGTGTGTGTGTGTGTGTTTTATAGTCTATATTATATACTTTATGGGAATATTTTAAAGCGTTTTCAATAACACAAAAGTAAATGTAAAGACTTTTCAGTCGGTCTTTTTATATATACCGTATATATATTTGATATATATATATATATATATATATATATATATATATATATATAAAATATGTATTAAATTTATTCTAAATATATTCCATATGAAATAAATAGGTTTACCATAGATGTATTAAGTTATGAATAAGTGGCATCCATGCACTTCAGAAATCGTAAACAGTATTTTAGTTTATTAGTGTGGCACAAACATACTACACAAAAATTTCACACTTTCAATGATTTTACTATGAAGTTATAAATCATAATTCGCATTATGATTAACACAAAAGACGGTTTGTGAACATTATTAAAAGAATTCAGTTTGTCGTCACGGTAACGCCGTCACGGAACGCTCTAACACATCCATACGCGCACAATAGTGAACATTATTATTCCAAACATTATTACAACACATTAATTTTTTTTAGCGATCAATAAAATATATTTTTGAAGTGACCCCGCAGTGTGATGCAGACTAACTGCACGTATTGAGAGGATTTAGACGTCCCTCGCGGTACCAGAATTTAACAAACACTCGGTACGTGTAAGCACTTACAACACTACATTTACGACTTTAACACGTTACACTCACACTTTCATTTAGGGAGGCGATAATAGCCTCAATGTGCCTTTCGCCTTAAAAAAAATGTATGGTTGACAACAAGAATATAAACATTTACTTTCGCGTCACGCTTGAATCAAATGCATAACTCACAGCATATATTGTTCTTGTATATATCTAAACTGGAAATCACTACTTCTAAACAGCTGATTTCGCACAATAGCTTCAATATCATTTCAATTGAGGTTATGTTTATAGTTCTTGTTAATTTTTAAAATATTTATTTTCTAAATTTGTGCATTTAAAATTATTAATTGTACATGACCTATACCAATTTTTGAATGTCATAATCACAAATATTATATTTATTATTATACTTAGACAACTGTCAGAAGTAGGGTTATAAAATGATTAATTATTAATGTCCGTTATATAGCCTAACTAAAATTCATAGTCTGAGACAGTTTTAGTTATGTTTTAAGTTGTGTACCTACACACAAGCGAAATTTAATACGAAAATTTTCAAGAGTTGTCCTTTCCTGCATGCATCTAAATTTTTATAAAATTAATTCAATCATAATAGTGAAAAAGTATACAGTCAGGCATTCCAAAAGAAGTAGTTCTGTCTTCCAGTGCCGCATTGCGTAAGTTTTTTTGTATTCAAATCTTACTTGAAAACGGACAAATCCTTAGACATATAAAAATCTATTTTTTACACTAAAATTTAAAAAAATGTCTCAAATTAACAATCATACTGTTTACGTAACCTGAGCTGTGACCTTGGGACGCTTATCTTGCCGGGGTACTCACAGATCGGAGAAAGTCGTGTTTGTGTATCGCACAGTCTTGTACCATCTGATTGTTCTGCTCTAAATCACAATACTGTATACGTAATTTAATTAACCTGATTTAATCTACTTACCGTATATATCGATTTAAAATTATTCTTATCGGTATTATTGATTACGTAAACAAAATTGGTTTGTGGCTTAGCACACTACCTTTTTATAATTAATAAAATATTTACATAATAATTAATTATATGTGTTGTGTAGTGATAGAGTTATGTAAACAATAACATACTTAATCAAACGTTGATTTTTTTATATTTACAAATAAGTATCAAATCAAACTTCTCCTGTATATAAACAAATATCAAATCAAACTTCTCTCTATTTATAAATAATTATCAAATCAAACTTCTCCCTATTTAGAAATAAATATCATATCAGCCTTCTCCATATTTACAAATAATTTTCAAATCAAACTTCGCCCTATTTACAAATAAGTATCAAATCAAACTTTTCCCTATTTGAAAATAAATATAAAATCAAACTTCTCCCTATTTGAAAATAAGTATCAAATCAAACTTTTCCATATTTGAAAATAAGTATAAAATCAAACTTCTCCCTATTTGAAAATAAGTATCAAATCAAACTTCTCCCTATTTGAAAATAAGTATCAAATCAAACTTTTCCATATTTGAAAATAAGTATAAAATGAAACTTCTCCCTATTTGAAAATAAGTATAAAATCAAACTTTTCCCTATTTATAAATAATTATCAAATAAAACTTCTCCATAATTATCAAATCAAACTTATTCCTATTTGAAAAGAAGTATCAAATAAAACTTCTCCCTATTTGAAAAAAGTATCAAATCAAACTTCTCCATATTTACAAATAATTTTCAAATAAAACTTCGCCCTATTTACAAATAAGTATCAAATCAAACTTCTCCCTATTTGAAAATAAGTATCAACTCAAACTTCTCCCTGTTTGAAAATAAGTATCAAATTAAACTTCTCCCTAATTTATAAATAATTATCAAATAAAACTTCTCCATAATTATCAAATCAAACTTCTCCCTATTTGAAAATAAGTATCACATCAAACTTCTCCCTGTTTGAAAATAAGTATCAAATTAAACTTCTCCCTAATTTATAAATAATTATCAAATTAAACTTCTCCATAATTATCAAATCAAACTTCTCCCTATTTGAAAAGAAGTATCAAATCAAACTTCTCCCTATTTATAAATAATTATCAAATAAAACTCCTCCATAATTATCAAATCAAACTTATTCCTATTTGAAAAGAAGTATCAAATAAAACTTCTCCCTATTTGAAAAAAGTATCAAATTAAACTTCTCCATATTTACAAATAATTTTCAAATAAATCTTCGCCTTATTTACAAATAAGTATCAAATCAAACTTCTCCCTATTTGAAAATAAGTATCAAACCAAACTTATCCCTGTTTGAAAATAAGTATCAAATTAAACTTCTCCCTAATTTATAAATAATTATCAAATAAAACTTCTCCATAATTATCAAATCAAACTTCTCCCTATTTGAAAATAAGTATCAAATCAAACTTCTCCCTATTTATAAATAATTATCAAATAAAACTCCTCCATAATTATCAATAAAACTTCTTCCTATTTGAAAAGAAGTATCAAATCAAACTTCTCCCTATTTGAAAAGAAGTATCAAATAAAACTTTTCAAAATAAGTACAAATCAAACTTCTCTCTAAAATTATGGATAATGTTTGTTTATAACATCTACACAATAAATTTATATCATATTATTTTTGTTATCAATATTACAATGCTAGCCTGTAAAGACAGAAGATTTAAATAAATATTATCAAACATTACTTATAAGGCAATTATTTTAATAAACTAATTATTATTGTTAAATAACTTGTACAATGTTTTAAACCTGTTTTGGTTACAGATTCGTTTTTCCTTGAATCAAAATCCGATCAACCTTTTCAAAACAGCGGATATTTGACAATTTTAAGAAATCATATCTTTCTTATTTAACACATTTTGAAAACCTGATTTCGCATCACATTAGTGTCAACATTGTCATTTTACCATTTAACACTGAAATTACTGAAATAAATCTTAAAGCTGTGAGGGTTCGTTGTCATATTTTCAATGGAATTTGAAATTTTAAAATGATAGCATACGAAGATTTTGAGCGGATTATTATAGAGAAACAAAAATGTCAGATAAAAATATTTCTGAACATTCATTTCAATCACGACAGCCCAGATAGTTCGTGCCTTTTTTAGTTTCCTTTATGCATCAAATGTATCATCAAACTATCAAAGCAGAGAATCGACTTAATTCTACCACATTTTTAAGTTTTATAAATTAAAAATATATTTTAAAGTCTACATTAAGATTGTCAAGTTAGATTTTACAAAAATATACGATTTTCTTCATTTCCAAACTTTTCCGACAAAAATCCTATAATATGTAATTAAAAAAATAAACTAAAAAGAGAAGAAAACTTTTTAATATTAAAAAGTGGCTTTCTGCAGTTTACCAAATTATATTACGCACTATTAAAAATAATTAAACTAGAGATGTTCTCTTTTCCGGCCAACTCATCTTGTTTTACGTTCCCAGCTGTAACTTTGCCACGCAATGTAAAAAGAAAGGTAATGCACGTTATCTCGAAGTTGAAATACTCAAGGATAATAATAATTGTTGACCTTGCGAAGCGAAGTGTCTGGTTCAACTCGGCCGTTCTGCGTTTGGTTTGTGTTTGTTACGTAGTTTTGACTAAACACAGTCACCGATTATTTTGAAATTTTATACGAAAGTATCCTTTTTAAAGCTCAAAAGACGTGTGTATAAGATTTTTCCTTTTTACTTCCGTTTCTGATTTAACGATGTAGTAGCTATTTCCTGTAATACTGGCTGAATGATAAGATTTATCACAATTTCGACAGTTTCAAGGATAAAGAACATAAACTTTCCAATAGTTGGTTTATCGCCCATAAGTATTACGGTTACAGGTTAAATTGGCGGAAAATTTTATAATCGCTTCAAAGCTGTGTCCAGGCCACTTCCAACAATTAATCGCTTAATTCGATTGTTTTATTACCAGCTGATAATATTTCAATATTACTAAATTCGTCTCGAAATGGTTTTTACCAAAATTTACAAAAATCTCGTTGTGTTTATGAATTATTATTAAATTTAAATACTTTTAATACAATTATCGGTTTTTATATCTGAATTATTGTTATAGCTCTGTGAATAATAATCAAAGAACAGCAGACTGGAGCATAGTTTTAAATAATTATACAGTACGCTTCACGACAGCGCTCGCAAATATTTGTGATAATTTATTTACAAAAAATATTACTGGACCAACATTATTGGAAATGTTATGCTCTTTCTTCGTGGAGCGGTCAACATTTTGATAGGTTTTGCCTTTCAGCCAATTTTACTGGAAATAACCAGCAACTTCGCTCTAAACGTTGAATCGTAAAGCGGAAGTGAAAGGTAAAAAATCGCATACACCTTTCGGGCTTTATTTAAGGTACTTTTGTAACAAATTTCAAAACAATCGGCCAATGCGTTTGATTAAAATTGCTTACACTCGTCGTCATTAAATTAGAGGTCGCCATCTTGAAACGGAAGTAAATAGGAAACAATTTTACACGTACGTCATTTGGACGTTGGTATGGTAAGACTTTTTCTTATAAAAATTTCAAAACAATCGATTAATGTGGTTGGCTAAAACTGCATATACTTGTTACTGTAAATCAGAGGTCGCCATCTTGAAATTGAAATGAGTTGGGAAAAGCCTTACACATACGTCATTTTGGTTTTATACAAGGTTAAAACAGTTACGTCATTTTGTTCTTTATACTAAGGTTAAAAACATTTGTCGTCGTAAAATGGCCGGCATCGTGAAACGGAAGTGAATGGGGAAAAAATCATACACATACATCGTTCGGGATTTATACAAGTGCCTCCATACCAAATTTTTAAACAATCGTTCGATGCGTTTGGCCAAAACTGCGTACACTTATTGTAAAGTAGAAATTATGATAGGTTCAGCCAGAATTACAGGAAATAATTATCTGTTGCAATGTCAAAATTAAATCAGACCTCGCCATCTTGAAACTGAAGTGAATAAAAAAAAATTACACACAAGCCATTTGGGTTTTATAGAAGATATCTTCGTACCAAAAGTTCAAAACAATCGAACAGCGTTTGGCTAAAACTGTGTACACTCTTTATTGTAAATCAGAGGCCGCCATCTTGAAACGGAAGTGAATAGGAGAAAATTACACGTGTCGTTCGGGCTTTACACAAGGTACCTACGTACTAGTGGTGGGGCAGAAAACACCAAACTGTTAAAAAAAACTGCTTTTCTATAAACAACAAACAAACTGCTTTTTCAAACGGAAACAAGCAGTTGGATTTGGACTGGTTTATGATTTGTTAAACAAGGAACAGCTTTCCGCACTACCACACCTACGTTCTATTCGAACGTTGCCGCAAGCGCTAAAACTGTTTGCCTGCTAACTGCTTTTATGCTTTTTCCCTTTATTCCAAAGTTGCTTGTTGCTTGTAGTGAAGTAAGAACTGTTTGGTCAATGTCAACGTTTATCTCTATTTTGTTGTAGTAACAACCTCTCACATTTTGTAAATACATAGCCTAATTTTATTTTAAAATATTTTTTATATTCATTATCAATCATCAATATTTTTTATCAACTAAAAATATTCTAAATCGTTTGAATTTTGGTAAATATGCGAAGGACTATTTAATTTTTAAGTAAACAAATGTTTCTATTAGAAATTCATTGCATTTTGTACATAAAATGTCTTACATAATTATTACGTTTTGATAATGTAATTTAATTATTACTACACTTGTAAAGATTATTTTTATCCTTTCTAAATGCTTTACACCCAAAAACAGTTAAGAACATTGTGGTAGTGGGAATGAAAAAGTAGTCTTATAAAACTGAACTTATATGCTTTATGTTTTAGCTGCTAGTCCAACTTTGAGTTTCAGTTTTCTAAATCTGTTTTTTCCAACTGTTTTAAAAAACAGCTTTTTTCCTCAACAAACAGTTTGTTGACGTTTTGTAAAAATAGCAGAAACGCCCACCTCTACTACGCACCTAATTTTAAACGATCGATCAATGCGTTTGGCCAAAACTGTGTAACAAACAAACACACAAACCAAACGTCGAACGGTCGAGTTGAAACAATCTCTCTCGCTCGCCAGTCGTTACAGTAATGCCATAATTATACGTCACAGTAATGTAATCGATAGTAATGCTAAATAAAAATAAAATAATCATTTCTAGCTTCTGTCTCTTTGAAAAGCAGCAAGCCTGAATAATGATTGCAGAAGACAGTAAGTAGTTCATTTACGCCATTTGCTGTACGATATTAAAAGTTAAGGATGAATTGACTGTTCGTCTGCCATTTTGTGAAAACAACTTAACTGGCCGACCTGTTGTATCATGCGATCTGTGACGCACAGTGTCACAAAAAAAACTTTCATCATACAAGTTTTGCAATGTTGCTAAGCTAGATTCTTGCTTCCTGAAGTGTGTCACGCTAGTCTGTGATCCAAATAAGATTGTTTTAACAAACAACATATTAGCGAATGTAATTCCGTTTAAACGTTACTTTTAATTTATTATAACTCTTTTTTTTTAATTTATACGATCATGAACTACCAACACACCTAATATACGAGCATATCGGAGTTTCTTTATAAAATTGAAGGGAAGTGCTAGTTATTTATTTATTAACTACGTACTAAATATTTTTGGTTTTTAACTTATGTTTATCGTATAATAAATGTATCTTGTATTGCTCTTTTAATGTATCTTCTATTAATAAAAGGAAGTGTGTGTGTGTGTGTGTGTGTGTGTGTGTGTGTGTGTGTGTGTGTGTGTGTGTGTGTGTGTGTGTGTGTACAGCCAAACATATGGCAAGCACAAATCTGAAATTTTTAAAGTATGTGTAGAGGAGGAGGTCCGACAACACTTTGAAGCCGTATTTTAAAATTTTTGATTATTTCATTAATAAATGTAAAATTATTTATGATTATTTTCTGCTTGAATTTTTGACTTCTTAATGCAATACTAAATATAAACAAATATTATATTTCTGACGAAATTTTGATGGATCTGTGTTTCCAAGTCCCCCTTGTAAATTTGTAAATCTGTCTGTGTGTTTGTGAACACAGACTAAACCGCTCAACCGATTTTCATGTAACTTCGCACGCACATGTGGTTTACCCACACAGTACTGGAGTAGTAAAAAGTATTGCACTATATTTGTTTATCTGTTAAAAAAAAAATTTCAAATTCTATTTGTTAAAAATATGTCAAATTTATCGAAATCACTTGATCAGATTTTATCGAATTTCGGTCATATAAGAATTTAGAGTATTTATAACTGGGGTCAGTTTATTTATTACTTTTTTTACTATAATTTAACTGAAAGTAAAGAAACATTTAACAAGTTTTACTGTATTAAATAGTAATAGTAAAAATAGGGACAAGAATCAGACTTAACTGCCTGGCCTTTGCAGACGATCTATCACTCCTCTCAAATAGTTGGGAAGAAACGGAACAACAACAAATCAAATCGCTGAAAAACGTAGCAGGAAAGGTCGGCTTACAGATATCCTTCGAAAAGACGGAAATAATGCCAACTAAAAAGTCGGAACAAAAGTCTATAAAAATAGAAGGTGAACGAATAAAGATAGTGGATAATTTTAAGTATTTGGGAGAAAATATCACTAGAAACATAGCCGAAAAACTGGCGATAAAAAATAGAACGAACAAATTAAATAAGGTCCTAAAGTTAACTTGGGGAATGTATAAGAAAAAGTCGCTTTCCATAAAGTCGAAAATCAGACATTATAATACGGTCATTAGACCGGAAGTGACTTATGCCGCGGAAACTTTATTTAATCTAAGAAGCCGAAACAGAACAGAGAAGCTTCAAAAAGTGGAAAGAAAAATATTGAGAACAATTATCAACAAAAAACACATGGTTGAAGGAACGTACAACCTGCGGCCAAGTTCATCTGTTAGAATGAAAATCTGTTAGATAATATTAGAAAGACTCCTCTTTCTAATAGCCAGTCTCCGGCTTTTTGTGGACACCTAATAAGGCTACGAGAAGAAAGACTGACGAAGAAACTCCTAAATTACCAACTCAAGATGAAAGTAAAGAATGAGTGGCTTAAGGAAGTGGAACAGGACCTAAAAGAATTAGGGATAACGGAGGAACGTCTGAAAGCAGGAAGGGAAAAACCAATCCTTAGGAATAAAAACACTAGATTAAAATTTAAAGAAGGAACAAAAAGAGTTGCCTTTTACTCGGAGGAAGTTAGACGACAGGAATAAGACTGAAAAAGTATTGGGAGAATCTCAAAAACCTAAAAGAACCAAAGTTGAAAGCCCAAAAGAACCAAAATTGACTAAATGTGCTCCATTGAAAGCTTAAAAAAAATAGTAATGCTAAATGAAAATAAAAATCACGTACCGTTGTTGTTGTTTCTCTGACATGATGGGGCGAATTGTGTAAAACCACCAACATTGAAGAAAATTATTTATCTTTTTTTCAGGGACTTTTAAAAATACTTTATATCATTGAAAAAATCTTTAATAGCCTAAGAAGACAAGTCACGACCGCGCGTAATCTTGTGTGTGTGTGTGTGTGTGTGTGTGTGTGTGTGTTATACACCTTGAAACATGTAAAGAAGAACACGCTCGCTTGTTAATTTAAATGAACCGTTGTAATTGATGAAACGTTTATTTAAAAATTTAATGCTTGCATTAAAATTTACAATGTTTTATCCTAATGACAAATAGTTGACAAAGTGTTTTCAATTAAAAAATATACGTATATAGCTTTAATATAATAATTTCGTATGTTTAAAATTTAAAAATGTACAACAATATTACAAGTTTTATTTAGAAAATATGTTCTTTACCTTTCTGCAGCCGACACGCCTCTTCTTTCAAATCTTCTGTCCCATTTTACCCTTGCAAACTGTTAACACATTAAGACAAACGCACACACACGTAATATGCAATACAGAAAACGACAGAAAGAAGAGGTCGCATGATGGATATCAGGCAATAAAATTTTACTGCATCAATCTGTGACCCGACTAACACTAATAAAATGACAAAAAACAAACACTGCTTACATTTCTGAAGTTGAAAGTACTCGCTCGTAAAGGTGAAGATAAAAGCAGCATGCACACAGTATTACTGCGTATTTATACAGTGCCGTTATAATTAAGTGCAACTGCCATGCTAAACTAGTGCGAGCTTATCGTTTTTTGTCGAGCAATAATCGATTGCAACGTCCAAACCAAGTTAAGTAATAAACATGGTTCCACACATAAATGATAAGTTCCATAGCATACTTGAGTACAATTAAATGGTTTAATGTTTTTTTTCAAACTTTCTTGTTTTATAGATGAAAATATAATGTACAATATATTGCCAATAATACAAACAGCAGTGAATTACTCAGTCAAAACTTTAACTCACCTGTTTTCACAATATTTTTGTTTTAAGATGCATTGTAAGGTTAAGAGAATCAGTCAGACAACAGCAAGCATGGCTCTTCAAATACTGTATTTCTATTACTCTTTTAATCTATCTTAAATTAATAAAAGGAAGTGTGTGTGTGTGTGTGTGTGTGTGTGTGTGTGTGTGTGTGTGTGTGTGTGTGTGTTGTGTTGTGGGCGTGTGTGAGCGTGTGTGTGTGTGTGTGTGTGTGTGTGTGTGTGTGTGTGTGTGTGTGTTGTGGTGTGGTGTGGAGTGGTGTGAGTGTATGTATGTATGTGTGTTGTGTGTGTGTTGTGGGCGTGTGTGAGTGTGTGTGGTGTGGTGTGGTGTGAGTGTATGTATGTATGTGTGTGTGTGTGTGTTGTGTTGTGGTATGGTGTGGTGTGGTGTGAGTGTATGTATGTGTGTGTGTTGTGTGTGTGTGTTGTGGGTGTCGGTGTGTGTGTGTTTGTGTGTGTGTGTGTGGAGGGGGTGGGTGTGGGTGTGTGTGCAGCCAAATCTATGGCACGCACAGATCGGAAATTTTTAACGTAGGTGTTCAGAAATGGTCTTCGAAAAAGAATTCGAACCCGGATTTTAAAATTTCTAATTATTTTTTTAATGACATATTTAGCTGAAAATCAGACCCGTTTACATAAAACATTCACGTCGTGCGACTACTGCTATTACAGTACATTAATAAATGTAAAATAATTTATGAATACTTTCTGCTTTCAATGAGGTATTACAATGCTACATCTTATTACAATACGCAATATAAACAAATATTATGTTCATAAGATCACTGACGCTGTGATAGGATCACTGATCTGTGTCCATAGAGGATAAAATGATTAACAGATTTTTATAAAATTTTGCATACAGGTCTGGTTTACCCTTGGAGAAATTTAGAGTTTTTCATTTGCTTAAAAAAATATTTTTAAAATTCTACTTGTTAAAAATATAGTAATTTTTTTTCAAAATTAGTTGATCAGATATTTCGGATTTCACTCATGTAAGGATTCAGGGTATTTACAGCTTTATATTGTAAGGGGGGGTATTGTGTCAGTGAATTTATAACTAATTCGTTGTATTTATAAATATAGTCAGTGTATTTATAATTGAATTTAGTGTATTTATAACTGACTAGTGTATTTTAACTCAAGGGTCAGTGTATTTATAACTCAATTCTGTGTATTTATAACTCAAGTCAGTGTATTTGTAACTCAAGTCATTGTATTTTAACTCAAGTCAATGTATTTATAACTCAAGTCAGAGTATTTATAACTTAAATCAATGTATTTGTAACTCAAGTCAGTGTATTTATAACTGAATTCTGTGTATTTATAACTCAAGTCAGTGTATTTATAACCGTAGTCAGTGTATTTTAACTCAAGTCTGTGTATTTATAACTTAAATCAGTGTATTTATAACTTAAATCAGTGTATTTATAACTTACGTCAGTGTATTTATAACTCAAGTCAGTGTATTTATAACTTAAATCAGTGTATTTATAACTTACGTCAGTGTATTTATAACTTACGTCAGTGTATTTATAACTCAAGTCAGTGTATTTATAACTTAAATCAGTGTATTTATAACTTACGTCAGTGTATTTATAACTTACGTCAGTGTATTTATAACTCAAGACTGTTTATTTATTTAATTTTAATTTAATTTTAAAGTAAAATTCTGTTTTCCACATGTCAAAGCATAATAACTATAAACACGTTCGCACTAAACCATAGTATTACACAAAAACCAATAATTATTTAAACATTTTAAAATAAAACAAAAGAAAAGAAATGAAACTTTGATAAATGAAGATTATTTTAAGTTTACGGGGTTGTGTGCGAAATGCGCTGATCTAATCCAAACTTTACCAAAATGTCATCAAATAAAATAAAATAAAACCTTAAATTCATTACAGTTATTGTATTAAGTTACTTTTGAATACACGATACCATTTTGTAAGACATATTTCTTCAATAAAACCGTATCGTTACTACGTTTTTCATTGTCAAAAGTATTTCTAAAAACATTAATAATTAAACCAGTACAAATTTATTTTCTGAAAAATGAAAGCTTTGTTCGTCAGGAACTCGGTTATTTCTGTAAAATCGATAAGAAACTTTATAGATAAACAATTAATTTTATTATTTAAATGGAAATATTATTTTCCGAGATTCGTGTTTGTGTGCTTAAAATAGCGTAACTGAAAAGTCGTAGAATATTTTGAAGAAAATAAAGTTAATCGTGGAGAGTTTGAAGACGAATGTTTAAAGGCAGATGCTAACCTCTTACCATCGATACCGATACTGATACAGTACTTAACGTGCCTCGGTTCGGAAAAGTTTAATGCTCGAGCTAGGCAAACTCTGTTGTAATCGATTACCTCTCAATTTTCTGATGCTGTAATACACGAGTAAAACAAACCGGTTGCTTAAGTAAACCTGTATTCGCCATCACTCTCTCGCTGTGTTCCAAACAAACCTGTTCCTCTTATTTCTTCTATTTCGTAGCCCGCGGTGTTCACCCACTTTTCATTCTTATTCTTTCTAGGGGGCTGAATCAACCCCACTATAAACATTTAACTAGTTTCACGATGAGGTCTACCCTTTTTTTAGGATGTCTGTGTCGAAACTAAACTAACTAATCGATTTTAATGAAATTTCGCATAGCTCAAATCACGGGAACATTACAAATTTTTCTAAACCTTTTCCAACCCTTTTGCTCAGATTTAAAAATAAAACGTACTGGTGCTTTCAAAAATTAATATTGCGGGGCTTCGAAAAAACTGAAAGAAATAAATAGGTTAATTTCTCAAAAACGGTTCACCAGATTTGCTTGTATTTCGGTTATAATACAAGTCAGTGTACATGTATTAGTTTTAAAATTAAAGATATAAAAATTATTTTATTATATCTTAACCAAAATTTTGTGTAGAAATTTTGAAAAACTAGATACATTTTCCTGGTTTCTTTTGTCTATAACTTTCAATACCTTAACTGATTATGAATATTTATCGAATAATCATTATTCGTTAATCATTTAAGTCTAGTGATGAACACACACACACACACACACACACACACACACACACACACACACACACACACACACACACACACACACTTTCAGACGGACAAATCCATATAAAAACCACCTTTATTTGTTCCATTAACCTAAAATTAAGCTTACATTCAAATTTTAGAATTGACTTTTTCACGTTGGACATACTTTTTGTATATTTTACTTTATACTATGGACTGTACAGTGTGACGATCTGTGTATTATTTTATAGTTACTGTGCATCTGTGTTCAATTGTAATTCAAATACACAATAGAAATAAACAATAGAATAGGTATGCTATTTAATTAGATACTTTTAATACATTATTTTATTTGGATACTTGAATTGCTGTGAAAAATGTGTTTATTAACTTTAGAGTTTTTTTTATCCAAGTATTAAAATTCAAGACTTATGTAAAAACTAACTATTCGTAAATTCAATTCCGGAATTTCTGTGAGTATGTTGGATAGTATCAACACACCAAATTTTATCTTTGTGGTTTTAACTGTACAGTTCGTTTAGGGAGTGAAAAATTGAACATGGAATTCTGTGTGTATAGTAGTTACGTTGTCACTTTGCATATTATATTATAACACGTATATTATACCATATATATATATATATATATATATATATATATATATATATATATATATATATATATATATATATATAGCTATTTTATATTGTTAGGAAACATAAAAACAATTGATTTGTATGCACGTAATTTGTTTATCTATGAACTACACATGATGATGTGTATATAAAAATTTAAAATATATTAGAAAAATCATCATGGAATAGCTGAAATTATTTCTTTTTTAAATACAGTAGTATTAATAAGTTTGGAATATGGGTAAATGTATTTCCAGTGTTGCCAAAAAAATGGAGGCAATTTCACCTACAGATTAAACATTATAGGCTATACCAGGACTATAATAGAAGTTAGAAAGTTGCATTATGGTCAATAAAACTCAGTATTATTATCGATAAAAAAATTTTATTCAGGAAAGTCTATTACAAGCAGTGAGAAGCGGGCCAGAAGGTCTTTTATTACAGGCCTACATTGTGCTGTCTACTAAAGCATTAGTAGGCCTATCAGTACCGGTAAATAGGGCTTTGTTACACAATTATTGTTTAATGCTGTATTTAGTTATTTATATTTCCCTAAGTATAATTTAGTAGAAAGAAGTAATATTGTGAATTTTCACTAGAGAGCGTTTCAGAGCAAATTTATGCTGTAAAATAAACATAAACCATAAGTAATAAAGCTTTAAAAACAAATGATTGTTAGCAAAAAACGTACAAGTTGATTGCTTAGTCAAATCAGTAAGCCTAAATCAGTAAATAGCTGAGTCTCATACTTAAGAGAATTTAGCATAAAATTAAATTTATTTACGAAAACTTGTAATTGTGCGTTTAGATGCAAAAATAAATTTATATAAGCTTGAAAAATTACTTGTATTTAAAACATTATTGTAAGAGTTTCCGTTTCTGCCTTGTTTACTTCACATAATGTTTATTTTTAGGCCGCTTACTGAATATATATATATATATATATATATATATATATATATATATATTCAAAAAATGATCGAAGATCTACTCTCATTTCAACTTTCCGGATTTTAGTCTTACCACAATCGACGTCCTAATGGAAATTCGTTAATTTTATTTTTTAAATTGTGATAAATTTTGTTCGATGTTTAAAACGCCGTGCCTGATAATTTATAAAATCAGAATTCCATTATAACAATAAATCTAACCGATAAATACAAATTAATTGGGGCAATGAGCCGTGACCGCCATCTTCTCCGCGGGACCTGTACTCGGGTTATGCAATAAGTTGAAGAACAGGTTCCATTGAACGTTGAACTAAGATGCAGAGTGCACATCCGCATTGGAGGGCGGTCGTTCATCTCACACTTACACTTACACTCGCACACTTAGTGTAATACTGTATATACTCTTGCATAAAGAAATTGAAATAATTTATCCATACGAAATTACATTTTCTCCTAACGACCTTTAAACTTTCAAATTATTTTTCTGAACTTTTAAATTGTTCGTTTTACAACTGACTGTAATCACTGCATACCTTTCTCATCAACTAATATTAATCACTGCACATCGCATTCAACAACTAACTGTAAACATTACACACAGCTCTCAACTACTAACTTTAATTATTGCACACAGCTCTCAACAACTAACTTTAATCATTGCACACACTCTCAACAATTAACTTTAATCATTACAATCAGCTCTCAACAATTAGCTTTAATCATTACACACAGCTCTCAACTACTAACTTTAATCATTGCACGCAGCTCTCAACAATTAACTTTTATCATTACACTTCTTTCAATAACTAATTTTAATCATTATACACAGCTCTCAACAACTAACTTTAATCATTACATAGCTTTCAATAACTATCTTTAATCATTACACACAGCTCTCAATAACTAACTTTAATCATTGCACACAGCTCTCAACAATTATCTTTAATCATTACACACAGATCTCAACTACTAACTTTAATCATTGCACACAGCTCTCAACAATTATCTTTAATCATTACACACAGCTCTTAACTACTAACTTTAATCATTGCACGCAGCTCTCAACAATTATCTTTAATCATTACACACAGCTCTCAACTACTAACTTTAATCATTGCACGCAGCTCTCAACAATTATCTTTAATCATGAATTAACAGCTTTGAATAACTAATTTTATTCATTATACACAGCTCTCAACAACTAACTTTAATCATTACACAGCTTTGAATTTAATCATTATACACAACTCGCGAAAACTAACTTTAATCATTACACAGCACAATAACTAATTTTAATCATTACACACAGCTCTCAACAACTAACTTTAATCATTACACAGCTTTCAATAACTAACTTTAATCATTATACACAGCTCTCAACAACTAACTTCAATAATTACACAGCTTTGAACAACTAATTTTAATCATTACACAGCTCTCACAAATTAACTTTAATCATTACACAGCTCTCAGCAAGTAACTTTAATACATAAGCCTGGAAATGCATTATTAGTTTATTAAATTGTGTTTCATTATGTTAAGAACCTGTTATTTTTTTGCTTAAGCCTTAAACCTGTTAAAAACAAAAAACAGCCGACCGTTTTGATATGCAAGGAATAAACTTTAAAATAATAAAATCAAGGGACTACTTAGTCAAACAATGTAAGTAGCTCAACGTACTTAAACGAAAAATAATAACTTAATGTTTTGTACATAAACAACAAAGAATTTTCGAAGATATGAAACATGTACCATTGTCATTCTCGACAAATAAAAACTATTAAAAGCCTTAATTGTAGATTCCATAAAAGGTTTTAGAGAACAAGTGCAATTGTGCTTAAAATAAAAAACTGTTTTTGTGATATTTATAAACTACATCTTTATTTTAAATTTCACTAAAATCGGTCAAACTTGCATTGAGTATAATGAACTAGTTTTCCGGATTTTTGATTGCTAATGCGACCCATAAGGCCTACATTTTCTTTCAAAATCTTTAAAGCTTTTGGAAAAAATCAAATTTTTAACCGTTTTTAACTTAAGATATGGGAAAACCAAACACGCATTTCAAATTTCTTTTAAAACGCCAAATAGTTTAATCTCAATGAATGTGCACCGTCGTGCATACCGTTCCTTTGAATTCAGAAGAAGTGAAAGCGGAGTGATCGATTATTTTCACGATCACTAAACTTTCTTTAGCCTAAAACGAGAATTTAAAGAAATTACGAAAAAAAAATAAATGTATTTCACAAAACATAAACATAACTTACAATACAATATATAAATTAGTTGTGTACTTCATTTAAAGATCATAATTTAAAATTCGTAACATAAATTCAATTTTTAAATTCATATTGAAGTGAAATTAACAAAAATTTGAAAACGTAATTAAAAAGTATATTTATTATTTGTATCTATTGTATTGGTAACACTGAATAATGTCTGTCACACGACTTGAAGAATCAAAGACAATGTTTTAGGAATTTTTTATCACCTATTTACTTGAAAAACAAAATCAGAAAATATATCAACTTTGTACAATAATTTGTGATGCGGAAGCTATTAATCTTAATATAACCTCACGTAAAAAAAGATTAATACCTATTTTACCACGCAGTTCTATGAAAACTTCACTATCTTCTATATCTTCAACTGTTATTAACACTGCTCGGTTAGGTCAGTATCACAAATGAAAATACTGCATAAGTTTTTTTAACTGCAGTACTGTAATCGAATTTCTTCTCGAAGCAGAGGAATGATCTAACAGAAGGTCATCTGGTGTCAGACTTGCCTTCCACGTGCAGCCAACTAATATTGAAACCTTCGCAGGAGTGAATTTCCGCTCTTGTTCCGCGAGGTCTCTGTTTCAACACAACCTTTGGGCATTTGGTTTGTTTGTTACGCAATTTGGGCCAAATTCATTGACCGATTGTTTTAAAATTTGGTACAAAGATACTTTTTATAGAGCCCTAACGACGTGTGAGGAAGGTTTTTTTTCATTCGCTTCCAATTCAAAATGGCGCCTTCTGATTTAAACAAGACGAGTGTACGAAGTTTTAGCCAAAACCATTGACCGATTGTTTTGAAATTTGGTACGAAGGTACATTGTACAAAACCCACACAAGGTATGTGGAAGATTTTTCCCATTTGCTTCCGTTTCGAGATGGCGCCTTCTGATTTAAACATAACAAATGTTCGCAGTTTTAGCAAAAACCATTGACCGATTGTTTTGAAATTTGGTACGAAGGTACATTGTACAAAACCCACACATCGTATGTGAAAGATTTTTTCCATTTGCTTCCGTTTCGAGATGGCGCCTTCTGATTTAAACATGACAAATGTACGCTGTTTTAGCCAAAACCATTGACCGATTGTTTTGAAATTTGGTACAAAGATACTTTTTATAGAGCCCTAACGACGTGTGAGGAAGGTTTTTTTTCATTCGCTTCCAATTCAAAATGGCGCCTTCTGATTTAAACAAGACGAGTGTACGAAGTTTTAGCCAAAACCATTGACCGATTGTTTTGAAATTTGGTACGAAGGTACATTGTACAAAACCCACACAAGGTATGTGGAAGATTTTTCCCATTTGCTTCCGTTTCGAGATGGCGCCTTCTGATTTAAACATAACAAATGTTCGCAGTTTTAGCAAAAACCATTGACCGATTGTTTTAAAATTTGGTACAAAGATACTTTTTATAGAGCCCTAACGACGTGTGAGGAAGGTTTTTTTTCATTCGCTTCCAATTCAAAATGGCGCCTTCTGATTTAAACAAGACGAGTGTACGAAGTTTTAGCCAAAACCATTGACCGATTGTTTTGAAATTTGGTACGAAGGTACATTGTACAAAACCCACACAAGGTATGTGGAAGATTTTTCCCATTTGCTTCCGTTTCGAGATGGCGCCTTCTGATTTAAACATAACAAATGTTCGCAGTTTTAGCAAAAACCATTGACCGATTGTTTTGAAATTTGGTACGAAGGTACATTGTACAAAACCCACACATCGTATGTGAAAGATTTTTTCCATTTGCTTCCGTTTCGAGATGGCGCCTTCTGATTTAAACATGACAAATGTACGCTGTTTTAGCCAAAACCATTGACCGATTGTTTTGAAATTTGGTACGAAGGTACATTGTACAAAACCCACACAACGTATGTGGAAGATTTTTTCCATTTGCTTCCGTTTCGAGATGGCGCCTTCTGATTTAAACATGAAGTGGCAGTTTCCGCGAAGACCATTGATCGTTTTGACATTTGTTACGAAGGTACATTGTATAAAACTCTTAACGTATGAGTAGGATTTTTCCCACTCACGTTTCAAGATGGCGGCCTCTGATTTAACGATGACGAGTGTAGTTACTGGCTATTTCCTGAAATGCTAATTGAACGGCAAGACCTATCTCAGTCTACTCATGGAGAAATAGCATACAATTTCCAATAAAGGTGGTTCAGTAACATTTTCCCAAAATATTGCGCTTATCGGTTAAAATTGGCGGAAAAGGTTTCGAGCACGTCAGAGCCCTGTCGTGGTGTGGTCTTAAGAAAGAATAAACTGCGAAGTCTCATATTCTTTAAACTACCAATTGTATAGGCTAGTGTGGTCTCCCTTTCACAAATATAAACTTTTACTTTATACCACAAATATTGTCTTCAGTTATTCCAGTACAAAACAGATAAATTTTTGAAATAAATGGTTCAAAAAACTTACACAAATTTTCTCACGTCCAATTACGCCTTTCAAATATCAGGCTCGGAAGTTATTCTTCTCACATGAAGATTCATAATTCAATAAGAAGTATCAAATTTTAAATTTTAAAGTAAAAAAATCCAGGGGACTAAAAGGTTTATTTTTTCTATTTCTTCCCCAAAATCTGTAGCTTCTTTTATTTAAAGGTAGATGCACAGAATTAAATTGTGAATATCCATACAGTAGGTCACAAACATGTACGTAAAATCTGATTTCATATGGTAAATTGATTCGTTAGAGCAATTTTTAACCAGGGACTAACTTTTTACATAAACATGATTCAAATGCGAATCAAATTTTGTAAAAATCAGATAATTCCCTTCGTCCCAAACAATGTGCACGAACAGAAGGAAATGAGAAGATATAGAAAAACCGATTGATTGATTTAATACATTACGGATTACACGTCATGTCAAAATTCAGGGGTGATATTTGATCGTCAAGTTTGTAAACAAATTAAGTTGCTTTTTTCCATAAGTACGATTTTTTTAATTTGCCTCGTAGCTTACATCTAGAAAGGAAGATTGCTCTATGACACAAGGAATACTAAGTATTAGTACAAACTTTATATTAGCTTTGGTAGAACTTTATCGGAATTTACAAAAACATGTTATTTTAATAAAACAATTGTTTCCACTTTAGATATTATTATAATAAATTATTCTTTTTATTTTACACGGAAATATTTTTTTTGTAGATTAACAGCTGCTTTCGTTGTAAAATTTAAGGTGTTTTATTTTAAATTTCGTCGCTTCTTTGCCGCGGGAGCCAATTAGTCTGACAAGATAAAACTTTCCGCGATCACCGCTTAAAGTAACGCGTAAATACAGTAAGTTAAGTGTAATTACTTTGCAAAAACTTTGTAATTTTACAGCCAGTGCAATAAAATATTTAACGATCACTCACAAATTAGGCACAAGGACAAAATCAGAGAGAGTGTGTCTATGGCTTCGTGGTATGTTCGGTTACTATTAAGTAATTTGGTAATTTTATCAAGAGATCAAGACAACAAACGAATGCTTATATTAAAAACAATCGAGTAGAAATATTTTTTAGGCTTCTTTACATTCAATTAATTGTTTATAATTCTAACGGAAAACGGCATAATTTCTCAAAATCGACTTAATAGATTTTTTGAAAATTTTAGTCATAATTGAAGAACTTTGTTTCAAGCCAATGTTGAAAATTTAAAAAAAAATGTTTTTCCTCAAATAGTATCGAACCTCAAGTGTCTTTTAAGTATCCACCTCGTGGGTAGTTACTCTGTCAAATTTGGGCTTCGTTCCATATTTACGATTAGAGGATTAAGAAATATTGGGTTCTAGATGAACCAATAAGGATTACGATCAAGTTGACAATTAAAATTTACTGATTCTGTGTTTTAATGTCGATGCTCTTCAGATTAGAAAAATAAAATTTCATCGTAGGTAGGCTGTCGGATTTATATTTTTACTAGCATTGCCCGAACCTAGCTTAAATATTATTTACTGTAGGTACAGTAAAAGATCAGATGTTTTATATCAACTTCGTAACGGTCAGCTGATTTCATAGAACAGCTGATAGACTACGGTGAGTTTCAGGTTATGTTGTTAAAAACTATCAAGATTGACAACAATTGTTATAAACGTTTACATTATTTTCGAATGTACTACAAACGGTTACAACGTGCACGTGTTCTTTAATTAAGAAAAAGTACCGAAACCAAAGCAACACAACGTTTTTATATAATACGCGCGTACTGTTATCGAAAAAGAAAAAGAGAGAGAAATATAGAGACGAAATTGTGCTAACCTGTCTCTTCCCATATTAGCACGTCGGTTATAGCATTATCCGTCGAAGCTTTGCCCACGAAACTTAAACTGTTTCAGTAATGTAATAATTTAGAAACAAAAAAATATATTAATAAAAGCGTGATCATCTAAACTCGTGATTATTTTACAGTGAATATGAAAAAATATTATAACCTGAATATATTGTTTTATTGTCTTCAAACGTGTTCCATTCGAATTTAAGAAAATCTGATCAAGAATATTTTTGTCCAATACAAACATTTATACCTATTCTATATTTTTGTCCTTTTAGGGGATGAATTAGGGGAAAATGCTGAATTACGTGTATCATAATTTGTGTTGCAGAATATTTTGTTTTCGTTTTAAGAAAATCCGATAAAAAATATTTTTCTCCAACGCAAACACCCTTTTTTCTCCAGCGATACCTCATTTTTAAATTTTTATTCTTTTAGGGGATGAATGTTTGGAAAAATGTTGACATATGTGTTTCATTATTTGTGTTTCATAGCAAATATCTAGAATATACGATAGAAAAAAAATTTTTTTCAATGCAAAATTGTATACACCTTTTTTACATTTTCTCTTTATGGGATGAGTTTTGGGGAATGGTGAAGAATATATTTCACTACCTATATTTAAGAGTGACTATGTTACGTTTTTAGAAGGTCAGAAGAAAAACATTTTTTCCAATAAAAATTGTTGTACTTCTTTAGGGGTTGAATAATGGAAAATAGTTTTTCAGTCACCCCAACATATGGTGGTAACCCTGAAAATTTCAAATCTTTAGCTAGCATAATTTCGGCTATACGTTTATTATTAAAGTCTGACTGGATGAGTAGTTTAATGGTGTTAAAATCAAACTGGTGTAAGAAGGTACCCTGAAAATGTCAAGCCTCTAGCTATAATAGTCTCGGCTGTACGTTGATTATTAAAGTTGGACTGGGTAAGTAGTTTAATGGAGTTAAAATCAAAGTTTTGCCAAATCCTTTCTTAGTACATCTCGACATTGTTGTAGAAGGTACCCTGAAAATTTCAAGTCTCTAGCTGTAATAGTCTCAGCTGTATGTTGATTATTAAAGTTGGACTGCGTAAGTAGTTTAATGGCGTTAAAATCAATTTTTTGCAAAATCCTTTCTTAGTGCACGCCTATATGGTAACATAAATGTACCCTGAAAATTTCAAGTAGCTAGCTAAAATAGTTTTAGCTCTACATTGATTGTGAATCAGTCAGTCAGTCAGTCAGTCAGAACTTCTTCTTTTATATATTAAGACATGCACAATGTATTTACATTTTTGATTTGTTTAAAATATTTAGAACGTTTACAGTTAAAATATGTCTTGTACATTGTATTTTTCTGCTAAAAAATTTGTCCAAATCAAGATCCCTACTTGGGTTTTCAAAATGCATTGAAATTCAAAACGCTAACTTACACGAAATCGTAACGCTGATTACGATGGTGAAATCAGATTTTCAAAAAAATGTGACACAAAAAGTTATGGTTTTGGAATGGAAACCATTTTGAAACGGATGGACGGATTCAGCTGTTTAACGAACTTGTACAAACTATTACTAAAATCGATTTTTGAGAAAAGTTTGAATCAAATCGGACCGTAATTGCGAACACACACAAACACATTTTTATCGACTCAAAAATTGTTGTAGTAGTAAGGATCGTATCTTATTACAAATTCCGAGACTGGGTATTACCACGATGGCGCTCCAGTATCTCATTTTCCAATAATCCGCTAATAACCGACTCTGCTTTCGTTCACCTCTAAGATAAACCATAAATGACCTTGAATTCACTTTCTACATCGATCCAAAATACTGAATTGCTTGTATCATAATTTGTGTTTTAAAATATTTTGTTTACTTTTAAGAAAATGTGATAAAAATATTTTTCTCCAATGAAAACACTCTTTTTTCTCACATGATAACTCTTTTTCCGTTTTTATTCTTTTAGAGGATGAATTCAGAAAAATGTTGAAATATGTGTTCCATAGCATATTTCTAGAATATAAGATAAAAAAATATTTTTTCAATACAAAAATGTACCCCTTTTTATATTTTATACCTTCTTTCAATCTCTTTAGGGGATGCGTTTTGGGGAAAAGGTGAAAAATATATTTCATTACTTATACTTAAGAGTGACTATGTTACGTTTTAAGAAGGTCAGATGAAAAACATATTTTTCCAATAAAAATTGTTGTACCTCATGTTTACCTCTTTAGGGGTTGCATACTGGAAAATCGTTTTTCAGTGCACCCCTTTTTCAGTGCATCTCAACAATGTTGTAAGAAGGTACCCTGAAAATTTCAAGTCTCTAGCTATAATAGTATTGGCTGTACGTTGATTATTAAATTTGGACTGGGTTAGTAGTTTAATGGCGTCAAAATCATATTTTTGCAAAATCCTTTATTAGTGCACCTTGACATTGTTGTAAGAATGTACCTTGAAAATTTCAAGTCTCTAGCTATAATAGTATTGGCTGTACGTTGATTATTAAATTTGGACTGGGTAAGTAGTTTAATGGCGTTAAAATCAATTTTTTGCAAAATCATTTCTTAGTACGCGCTTACATTTTAAAACGAAGGTATCCTCAAAATTTCAAGTCTCTAGGTTTTATAGTTTTGGCTGTACGTTGATCAGTCGATCAGTCAGGGCATTGCCTTTTATATATATATACGAGTAGATGTATTTATTTTATACTATTAGTTGAAGAAGTGGTATTCTTATTCAAGAAGTGGTATTCTTAACTGACCACCGCTTCACGACATCGCCTAACGCGCTCTTACACTTTCCTGCCAACTTAACCTAGGAAAAATGTTACTGGACCAATTTTACTGAAGATTTTAAAACAGAAGCCGCCATTTTGGAACGGAAGTGAATGGGAAAGCATCTTATACACACGTCAATCGAGTTTTACGATACGAGGTACCTTCTTAAGAAATTTCAAAATATTCGGCCAATGCGTTTGGCTAAAACTGCCGTAACAAACCAAATGCAGAACGGTCGCGTCGAACGGCCGCTTTACGTTCGGTCAAATTTCAATAAATTCATCAACTAAATTAAAAACCTCTTGTGCCTAATTCGTTTTATCGTAATACGCTAATTTATTTAAACATTTATTAGGCTCTATAATTATTTTTAGCAATGCGTACACTATTGTACAAAGAAGTCAATTAATTCAATCAGTTGAGCGGTCGCATTACTTATGACACCTACGATGTCTATCAAACACATTCTAGACTCAGAATCTATAAAATGAGTGTAAACAGCTCTACAAAAAGTAGTTCTTCATCAAACATTCGATAATGTTGTTCCAAACAGAAATATAAGTCTGGTACGGTTTTCGTCAAATTTAGAGGACTTCTGTACCGAGGAGGAGCGTAGCGAGAGTACGGAGATCTTCATTCGTTAATTTCCTTGAAGAATATTTATGATTTCCGGAAAACAAACCCTTAAACTACTGTTTAATGTAAGGAATATCAATAAAACGTTTAATTGCAGAAGGTCACTCTATTAAGGATAGTTTATATTTCTTCATTTATTGCTTGCCTCGTATTTATAATTAGCGTTGTCTTTAATTATAATTGAAGATTTTACCGCATTACAAAGTTAGCGCTATAACGTGACTTTGTAACTGCGCACTGAATGATTTTACAGTAAACAGTCCGCTTATGGAATCCGAACTGCAATTAATTGTAAAAAAAATGTATTCTGATCAAATAGCGAATCATTGTTTTACACAAAATATCGCACGCATTTCGGACATTTTTTAAAATACTGTAGCCTAGTTTGTAGATTATTATGAAGAATTGAAGTGTTTATAACCAAGAGCATAAAACTATTTTTTACGTTAATAATTAATAATTATGTTTTCAATTTCCAAAGTAAATGAAATCGTTCTTTTAGTCAATAATATTTGATTTGTTTATAAAATATTTTACAGTAATATGATTTAATAATAAACATGTTTTTTTAAAATTATTTCCCTCAATTTGATAAATTGTAGGTTATGATCATTATGTTCGTTTAAGTTCAATAATACAAATATTTATAGCTTTCAGTCGGACAAGCAAATATTTGCGAGATTTATCATTTTATTAATTTACTTTCAATCAGGCTAATTAACTAATCACTATGTTCAGTATAATGATCTGCCTTCCCAAGCTTCGTCAATTCTACTTTAGTTGACGCGTTTCCGAGAACCTCCATCTTCAAAACGCGACAACGAAAGTAGAATTGACGAAGTTAGGGAAGGTAGATCATTATATTGAACATAGTGATAATAATCCTAGCAGAAAAGAATAAGAATATAAAAAGAATAATTAACTAATTATTAGTAAATTTCCATTGGTAAATAAACTAGTTGATGCAGTCATTATAAAACCCAGACCATAAAATTAGCACCGAGTTAGGCCAGTGGAACACTTTTTGAAGGTATCATAAAATTTTGTATTAATATATAGCCAAAAACATTCAAAAGTTTAAGAGCTTTTAAAAAAATATGTTCAGCTCTTTATCTTAATTTTTGATAATCATATTTCATCATTGTAATCATGCATTTTTAATTTTAACAATAATAAATAAGTTGATTTATTAAACAATACATATTTTTCTACTATTTTTGATTTTTTCTATTTTTGATCGACTATTCAAAAATACAGTAGATGTTAACATGAAAACAGGAAAACTAGCTTATTTTTCTTCTTTTAAATACTCCTTTTTTTTGCTTCTATAAAAATTCAACTAATTCATAAAAAAATCTTAAAAGGGGTAAATTTCAAATATATATATATATATATATATATATATATATATATATATATATTCGCCGCCTCGGTGGCCTTGTAGATAGCGTACTGGGCTTTCACCCCGAAGACTCGGGTTCGATTCTCGGCCAGGGCTTGGCATTTTCATACGCTATAAATCAGCCCATCGTCTGCATTAGCCCAAGTGTGCACAATAGTCGGACGTTAAACAAAAAAAATAAATTAATTAATAAATGAATAAAATTAAAAAAAAGTAATATAATTTTATTATTGTTATAACTAGACATAGCCTGTCTGTCAAGTAATTTATCTCTAACAATAGAGTCATTTTCTAATTATTTATTTGTAATAGTCTTATATTTCAAATAAATCTAATAATATTAATGATTTCCTGATCTATAAAACAAATACCCCTAGAGCCTTCCTCTACGGGTACCTATTATGAGACGATCGCAAGATCATAGGCCTAACTCAGACTGACAAAAAATAAATTAAAAAATGTATTTTTTAATTTAAAAAAAATAAAAATTAAAAAAAAATTATTTTAAAATAAAATTTATTTATTAAAAATTTTAAATAAAAATAATTTATTTGTATTTCTGGATAAAAATCGCGAGGTCCTTCTTAGACAAATGTATAAATTTAAAAAATATATATACACAAATGTTTAATATTTTTTAAATCAAAAAAACATCTACTATGACAATCAACTTTAGACTAAAATTAGTACTCAAATATAATTAGCAAGAATATATGTGTAATGATTTAATAATAAATTAGTGATTTTTGTTTCAGGCTGAAGCAACACGCTCTAGCGGTGGTGTTTTGCACTGCACAGGACTACACCACCAACACCACTAAAATGGCGGGCCTAGTCAAAATGGCCATTGATAGATATGTAAATCTAGTGGATTCGATTAGCGGTAAGTCAAAATCTCTTTTTAATAAAAATTGAGATTATTCTGATTTTGGTAAGGAGAATAATCTGTCTTCCTTCACCTTGCTAAATGTAAATATACTGCACCATATTGCTAAACACAGTACTGTGAAGCACACCTGTACTTCAAAATAACTTTTTAAAGTCTTTCTCAGAAACGTTTATCTGGAATTGGCAATCAACCAAATTATTTTTTAACCAAAATTTACATTTTTACATTAGTGTTTCAAATGCATTACGTTTAGAGTAGTTATGGGACCTAGAGTTTAAAGGTAAGTAGTTGAGGGACCAGGAATTATATGGTCAGAGTTGAAGGATCAGCGGTTGTAGAATCAGGTGTTGTAGGGTAAGTAGATGAAAAGCCAGGAGTTGTAGGGTCAGAAATTGTAGAATCAGGAATTTTAGGGTAAGTAGATGAAAGGCCAGGAGTTGTAGGGTCAGGAGTTGTAGGGTAAGTAGATGAAAGGTCAGGAGTTGAAGGGTCAGGAGTTGTAGAATCAGGAGTTTTAGGGTAAGTAGATGAAAGGCCAGGAGTTGAAGGGTCAGGAGTTGAATGGTCAAGAGTTGAAGAGTCAGGGATTGTAGGATCAGAAGTTGAAGGTCAGGAGTTGAAGGGTCTGGAGTTGTAGGGTTAGGAGTTGTAGAATCAGGAGTTGTAGGGTCAGAAGTTGTAGAATCAGGAGTTGTAGGGTAAGTAGATGAAAGGCCAGGAATTGTAGGGTCAGGAGTTGTAAAATCAGGAGTTGTAGGGTAAGTAGATGAAAGGCCAGGAGTTGAAGGGTCAGGAGTTGTAGAATCAGGAGTTGTAGGGTTAGGAGTTGTAGGGTCAGGAGTTCAAGGGTTAGGAGTTGTAGAATCAGGAGTTGTACGGTTAGGAGTTGAATGGTCAAGAGTTGAAGAGTCAGGGATTGTAGGGTTAGGAGTTGTAGAATCAGGAGTTGTAGGGTCTCCTCCTGAGTTGAAAGGTCAGGGGTTATGGGATCAGGAGTTGAAGGGTCAGGAGTTGTAGGATTCAGGAGTTAAAGGGTCAGAAGTTGAAGGGCCAGAAGCTGTAGGGTTAGGAGTTGAAGGGTCAGAAGTTGTAGACTTAAGAGTTGTAGGGTAAGTAGATGGAACCCTAGGAGTTGTAGGGTAAGTAAATGAAAGATTAGGAGTTGTAGAGTCAGGAGTTGTAGGGTCAAGGGTTGGAAGATCAGGAGTTGTAGGGTCAAGAGTTGTAAGTAGTTAATGGACCAGGTGTTATATAGTTAGGAGTTGTAGGGCCAGACGTTTCAGGATCAGAGATTGTAGGGTCGAGAGTTGTAAGTAGTTAATGGACCAGGTGTTATAGAGTTAGGAGTTGTATGGCCAGACGTTTCAGGATCAGGGATTGTAGGGTCAAGAGTTGTAGGGTCGAGAGCTGAGGGGCCAAGAACTGTAGGGTAATTATTTAAGGAACCAGAAGCTGTAGGATCAAAAGTTATAAGACCAGGAATTTCAGATACATAAGTTGAGGGGCCAGGAGTTTTGGAGTCAGGAGTTGTAGATAAAATAATGATTTGTGAAAATAAGAACTACGTGCCAAATTTTACCGTAATCGACCAATTACTTTAGTCTCCACGAAGATACAGTCATACAAACAATAACCACTTTTTGGATTTAGAGTCCTGAAAACGGATATATTTTCCTAAACTTCAAGACCACTGCATTCACAAAACTTCTTGTAGTATCAAAGTAAAAGTGGTAGATTCAATCTAGACTAATGTTTTGTAGAATGTTGGCATTTACTGTGAATCAAATGTGTTTTCATGTTTTTACACGCTTGCATTTAGCCTCGCTTGTGGTAAAAGTTGTTTGTTAATTGTCTGAAAAAACGTGTCACCCGTTCTGTACCCAGTCTAAACGAAAACAACTAAACAAACCCATAAAAAGTATTTTACTCCGGATTATCTTTCACTTAAAATTTGTTAAATTCACTTGTTCAATTTGCATCTTTATACAGTATATGACAAAAATTTAATACAATTTGATGAACCGATTTTGATAAATCTGGCCATTATTCAGTTATTCTACAGTTCCCGAACAGATTTTCTTGGGAATACAGCGCTACATCGAGTCACATGGAATAGGCTATAGCCGACATGGAGAAAGTATAAATAACAAAGAATGGCTTCAATTTGTTTTTATGATTAAAAATGTTCCTAAGATAACAGAAACCAAGCCTACGTACAAAATTCTCTCGAAAAAAGCGTTTAATCTCCAGCGATCGAGTGACTTAATGAAAACCACCTTTTGGGTTTAAGATATTTGAAAAAGATATCTATCAATATTATATTTTTCCATTGTTACCATTACTTCCTAATTACTTCGTTTTAGTGAGAAAATAAAACATACACGAAATATCAAGTTTCTAAAAACTGTATACGCCATTTTGATTTAATTTGGCGCGAATGTATTTTCAAGCTCCCGAACATTTATAGTGGTAAATATTGTAACTTTCAAGTAGTTTGTTCATTTTAATAATAAATTTTGAGAATCTCTGATCTAAGAGAAAGAAATTTTATAATTAATTTATTCGGCTGTTTAAAAAGTAATAAATATGCCTCCGTAACAACAGTAACGAGTGAGATGAGAGGTGATGAGACTCTGTGTTTTGTTTTCGTACAAAAGATTATCTGTTTCTGTTTGCCACAGATCCTAGAGTAAACGACTGGCCGCTGATGCAGTCGCCGATACCGACGTTCATGATGGTCGTGACCTACCTTTACGTAGTCGTCTTCCTCGGACCTCGACTAATGGCCAACAGGAAGCCTTATAAACTCAACAATATCCTCGTCCTTTACAACGCAGCGCAAGTTGTTTTCAGCTTAGGCATGCTCTGGGAGGTAACGGAGTGAAATAACGTATGCTTTAAAGTATTTTTTTTTAATTTTTCATAATTACTTTTATTATTATTTTACAACTTTAACTTTGTATTTTATGGCAAGAGGCATTGAGTCTATAATACACAGAGATCTCACTGCATACGAATTTGTGCAAGTGAAAATAGAGAACGCTATCTATCGGAAGGGAAATGAACTTTGTTCTTTTAGGTTAGGTTTTGAGACTACAATTAGGTTATTTGTTAACGTATGAATCACTAATGATACAAATTAGATATTTTAATCGAGTGTAAGATAAATTCACGTCATTGAAGTAATTTTATACTCAAGGATGGGCAGGCAGTAGAAAAACGAGTTCAGAGCGCTCTGGTGTCGGGTTTAGGTACTACGTGCACTTTACCTTTCATTCTTGCATCCTGATTTTAACATTGGGTGTGAGCTGTATGTATTATAGACTCAAAACAAGAGGTCATCTTGAGACGCCTAAACCTTTCAAATAAAAACCACAATCAAATCCTAACTAATACATTTGTGTATGGAATTGTGTATCATGAATCAAACAATTTGAGACGATACTTTTTTTTTAGTAGCGATTTTCATTATAAGATTAAACTTTAAGCAATGAAATGTGCAGTGATACCGACATCTATCCTCTACGACATGTTTTGAGGGGTCTTTATAAGGTATAGATAAATATGTATGGATGTGTGTGTGTGTGTGTGTGTGTGTGTGTGTGTGTGTGTCTGTATGAAAATTTTTAAAACAATAAAAAAATATTTTTTATATTACTCGTTTTTAAAAATATTATTTTACCATTGTAATTAGCGTTAAAATCTGAAAAAAATATTTTTTATACTTTAAAATGTATGGCAAAAAAGATTTTTTTAAAGAACAAGATAAAAAGATACATAATTTTTGGCGGTCAGCGTCGCTTTTGTATTTATATTATAAAAGACAATGTCCGTTAGTGTGACAATGTGATTTTATTAAACGAAAACGTTACTTTTTGAAAATTCGCTTCCATCACGTCAGCGAGACAACTGCGTGCCGTGATTACTTTTAAGTGAAGTTCTTAACTAAATCTTTGCACGATTTACCCGAAAACCTTAAAACTTTATTTCTTCGGAATACTTCGAAATCTGCTTTTTGAACTTTAATTCGAATCACGTTAAGTTAGTTCTAATTAAGAAATTAGAAGAGACATTATAAATGATTATCGGTTTCAGTATTTCATGTAGGCCGCAAAGTCTACAAAGATATTATCAGTAGCCGTGGTCTGTACTGTGAACGTCAGGATTCAGTGCTTTCACTCCGTCCGTCATTTCCGTTTCAAGGTGTTTCCTGAAAAGTGCTGCAATTAGAACAGCTGTGAAAAGCAGGTCGAATGATATAACACGCTGACATAATACAACGCAATGCAATTAAATCAACACAACTAACTTTTTAATTAGTTTTATTGTAAATTTATTTCTATTTATTAATAGACTGTAATTGGATTACGGGTTAGTTAAGACTGGCTCATTGATTTCATTACCTAGTTAAGCGGTGTATCGTTCCATAGGCTACAACAATATTAACGGTAAATTTTAACTAAACTTACAAACATTTTTTTAAAGTGAAAACCGGCGTAATTCTAAAAACTACCGCTACTACGCTATCTATCGGAAGGGAAATGAACTTCTT
>CM040183.1:22803553-23021053 GCA_022606455.1 Callitettix versicolor | reverse complement strand
CTTAACTCTCATTTGATCTAGTAGTTCAAATTGTCGCCTATAGGTAGCAGATGCTTACGGTTAAGAATTACAGCGATCACAAATGAAAATTTTGTACTTTTGCCCTTGAAAAAAATTATCAGTGCTGACTTAAATTGACCACCACATTGATAAATGGTGCAAATAAATTACACAAACTTATTTACACTTTATTAATTCCCTGAAAATCCACCCAAAAAAAATATTAAAATTGCCCTCATTTCTAAAATTTGCTAAATTAGATTCTGATGATAAAGTATATAAAGATTCATAAATCAAATTTTGAAATAAAAGAAATTTTCGATTCCAAAATAAATAAAAAAAACAATTATAAATAAATTTAAGTAAAATTTGTTAAAAATTGTCTACAATATTTGATTTTTTTAATCAAAAAGCTATTTCTATTTTTTTTTGAGAAATTAAAAAATAATCTCGAGATATGGGCTTATATGTAATATTACTGTAAAAATTTATAAGTTTCTCAGTCTCTTATCAAAATATGAAATAAGGATGTGAATGTTGTTGAAATGTTTTACATTAAAATAGTTGTTAATAAATCAATAAATTGAAATAATATCCCAAACAAAAACAAGTTTTTACTGCCTACTAAACAAACCTGAACCTAAAGTGCGGATCCCTTGTCAATTAGTGTAAATATAACTTCTTTTTTAGTCTATAACAAAATGAGTTACAGTATTTGTATTAAAGTTTACACTGTTTGCATTTAGCCAAAGAGCATGTATCAAGAATATGTTGTTTTAAATGATTTTTATTCCAGGACGAGAATTTCCCTTTGGCATTTATCTACCTACTGTGCATTTATCAACTAAAATCGAACAGAAAGTGTTTATATGAAACCAATATTACAGGATTTGATAGCTTAAGCTCAAAATTACAGCCTACACAGTTAAAAATGTGACTTAAATTGTAAAACATGGAAGTAGAGGAATCGATAATAATAAATCACCTGTTCTTTGATAAAATTACAATGTTAAAAATATATAGATTTGATAGCAATGTGTGTGTGTGTGTGTGTGTGTGTGTGCCTGCGCATGTATGCATGAACACTCTCTCTCTCTCTCTCTCTCTCTCTCTCTCACACACACACACACACACATTCAAGTAAAAAATACAGTTTTTGACTCGTGGTTTAAAAAAAAATAAAAATTCATCAAAATGTTCAAGATTGATATTTTCTCTTATCAACATATATTTATTTATATACGTAGTATCGGGAAAAGTATTATTTTAAAAAAATGCAATTAATTTAATAATTTAAAAAAAATTTGTTTTTAAATTTCAGCTTTTCTTTGTCTTGCGTAAGAAAGACAACCAAATAAGTTTGTTGCACCTGTACCATCATTCACTGACACCTCTGGAAACCTGGATTTGTGTGAAATTCATTGCAGGTATTTTATTAAACTATATAATAATTTTTTGTTTATTAGCCAACTACTAATACTATTGAAACTTCGCACATAGTCAACTTGATTTTTAAAAGATGGTGTTAAAAATAACGTAATAAAATATATTAAATATTTAAACCAGATAATTCATAAAACATGTTTCATTTCAATTTATAAACAAAACTGTTGTAATTGTCAAAACTTATGAGACTGTTTCTTCTTCTACTGTAGATTGTAAAAACAAAAAATATAACTTTTAACTGAACAAATTTCCTAGGTGGACACGGAACATTCTCAAACTTAGTTAACAATGTGGTCCATGTTATAATGTATTTCTATTACATGATGTCTGCAATGGGACCAGAATACCAAAAGTATTTATGGTGGAAGAAATACCTCACCACTATTCAACTTGTAAGTAACTACACTTATGTAACTTTAAATTTAAATTAGAAAAAAATAAATGGTGCTTTAAAACTACAAGTAGATAATAGTGACATTAAAAGTTTTAAATTAATCAAATCAAGGCTGACATGTCCAAGAAAGCTAATCAACGGTCAGTCTTAAAATTAATGAAATCACAGTTAATAAAGTTCTTTTCTTTATACGAGAAATGTAAAAAATTATTTTACTGTAACAGCACATAAAAACATCTCTTAAAAAATTAACATTCTTTCAAGATTTATTCACGAAATATTTTTACATCAAGTATTTCATTACAAATACTTTGTTTTTAACTTTCCAAGCTTTTGTGATTCTTTAGGTCATCCATGAACAATAATCAAGAAAATGAACACAATCAAAATTATTTTGTTTTGATAGATTAGATTTTGAAGTTATGTGTGTATGGTAGCCGTTGACAATGTGTCCAAATAACCTTTCATGCAGCGAAACATCTTGGATTCTAGTTCAGCAGACTGCTTTCCTCATTGTGTTTTAGCAGTTCATTAACTAGCTGGAGGTCCTAGAAGCCAAACACCCTTTGTCTGCTACTGACAAGACTCTCACAATCATAGTTTCTGTGACCTGTAGTTTCCTCTCAATTCATATGGTTTCTCCATGGTACATTCTTACCCTCTTCATGTGCATCCACAGATCACAGTATCCTGTAGTGAGTCCAATAGCTTTCCTGATTTTCCTGTCTGACAACCTTCCAGTCGTGGAGTATGGTTGCCATTAGCCCTGTCATTGTAGTCCAATAAGGGTTGTGTTTTTCACACCCCAAGATATGATCCTGTAAGGTCTTTTGCTTCTAGGTTTAATTAGAAGCCTCTTTGTTACCGTCCCCAAACTTCTCAGTTTGGTATTTGTACAACTCCAAATGTCTGTACTAAATGAGATAGATCAATACTTTAGTGATTTGAGATGTTTAACCTTATCTCTCACTTCTTCCACTGTAGGTTGGGAAGGTCTACCTAGCATCCCTACAGTCTGCTATAGTTCACTGCTTGTGGAGGTTACATACAACCCCTGTGTTCTCTTCCCTCCATACTGTTTTTACTCTTCTTTGAACTTTTACTAGTTGATGGCTGAACTTTAAAGGTTTCTTTCCAGCTATCAAAATCCCACAAGTATCTAGGAAATAAAATGTCCACCCAAAGAGAACCTGGCATGTACAGGAAAAGCCATTAACTGGAGGTCACCTGGTATCCAGAGTCCACAAACTTAAGCTAAGTTCTTCTTCAGTCATGCAGCCTTTGGTGTATTCTCTTCCATTTTGGCTTGGGATGAAGAGAACCCAAGAACATATAGATGAAGAAAGGTTAGATCAGTTGGGACACCTCGGGCGTCACTAGTATGAGCCCCTGAAGGGTTTGTTTTGATAAACCACATAATTATTAAATTATTTTTTTTAACTTCTTGTTGTTCACAATTATTTCAGTTAAATAAGTCATCAAATATAAATAGAAAAATCATTTATATTTCTATGTAGGATAGTTATATAGTTACAAATATATTACTGGTATAGTTATAAAATTACTGTTTTTTGTGTGTTATTTTAAGGCGAAAAGCACATTAAGGCTATTATCTCCTCCCTAAATATAAGTGTGAGTGTAAAGTGTGAAAGTGTAAGTATGTGTTAGACTCGGGTACCATGATGGATGTCTAAATCCTTTCAATAGGTACACCCCCTGCGGGGCAAAGTTATTGGTATATTAAAATACTGATAAAGTTATATATTTACGAGACTATTAATGGTATAATTGATTTTGACTTTATTTGAAAATATAAAATATTTTAAAAAGAGTTTCAATTCTTTTTAAGCAAACATATTTTTACAATTTACAGGCTCAATTCGCACTTGTATTCTTTCATTCGGCTCAAGTATTGATTGTCGATTGTGGTTATCCAAAACTAGTTGCTGCTCTTCTTCTTGTACATTCTACAATATTCTTCGCGCTCTTCTTTGATTTCTACCAACAAGCCTACCATAAAAACCAAAAGTTGGCTAAAACTGAATGATTACTTCAATGGTTTAAAACTGATATATTTATATTTTTTTAACCAAACTATTTTTATAATAAAATTGAAATACATTTGAACTTGTTAGAAATAACCTTAGATGTGCTCATTACTGTTGTTGATAAAAGGAAATAATCAACAGAGGTGCCTAGACAAGGGAGGAAGGTGGCACAAGTTGTGTCATCAAAGCTTTTGGAAGGGGGAAGAAATTTTCACATATGATTTTATGAGAAAAATATTTTGGGGGAATAAATAACTGTTACAATATTAGAGGCCAATTCGCTCCATTAGCTTTGACAGGGATTGGCACCTCTGTCAACAAACAATTACCAATGAAGATTAATAAATATGTTTTTCATTGAAACTATGTAACTTTTAATTATTACTTTAAAAAATGTAAAGAGATAATTGATAGCTTTTAAAGACTGCTTGAAAAATACGAACTTTTATATTATAACTAAGCCTTGGATCTGTCTGAAAATATTTATAAATGGATAATTAAATATGTTATTTATTGAAAATATGTTTTATGATGTATGTTATAAATAAACAATATAAATTTTTGTATCACAAACATTTTTGTGATGACGAAAAATTGTTAAAATTAAATTTTGACAGTAACATTATTTTTTTAATGTATGAATTTTTTCATAACTTTCTATTTTAAATTTAATTTTAACAACATTTATTTGTTTGTTTAAATGTACCATATATAGGCTACTGTAGTTAATATACTTATAAGTTACGTATTACAAAATGTCTGTCTCATGTAATTCAGTAAAAACAACAGTCGTTATTAAAATAAATAAAAAAAAAATTAGTGTAAATTAACTGTCTTGTACTTAGAAACAAAATCATACACATTGAAAGAAAATGGCAAAACTATGCTAGACTATAAACATTAAATTTATAGAACTTACTGTATATCGTTAAAACACTAACTAAAAACACATTCCAAATTTAAATTCAGGAAATAATTTAAGTTCAGAACTTATTTAATCGTACATGTACGAAATACAAGTAATCATTTTTAAGAGATAAGGCTAATTTAAATTATTATCATTTATTATTGTTATGGAATATGTATGAGTTTATAACCAAAAATAATTATTTTGAGTTGTACAAACTTTAAATTCAAATTTAATCTTTTGACAAATATAACAGATAGATTGGCTCATTGTTAATATACTGCACTGGTTAAGCGTGACAAATAAATCCTCGAGGGGTATACCACAACGAAGAGACGATAAGAGAATTAAAAAATAAGTTTGTTGTTAAACTTAGATAAAATTATTGAAAAGGTAATGCGTGAGAATAAGAAAACCTCTAGATGTACATGAGAAAATGGAAGATCAAAGAATGAAACACTTAAAAAATCTAACTTGATTATTTTATACAATTATATTTTACCTCTTTCACTGAGAGTAAATAATTTTGAAAACTGAATTGCAATTAACTCTGTGTAATGGAGTGCGCATGATTAAAATCTGACTGTCAACAAAATGTCTAAACTTGTTTTTGCCATAGAAAAACCATGTGGTTTTGATATTTAAAAAAAAACACTAGTATATATATATATATATATATATATATATATATATATATATATATATAATAATAATAATGTAGATCATTTGTAACAGACATAAAAAACATCAACTTTATAAATTGTAATAAAATATTTATCTTTTCATAAAAGAATAAAAAATATGAATTAGTTTAAAGAAGGGTAAATACACATATTTTATTCTTGTTCAGTAAAAACATTTAAGTTTATAAAATATTCTTCCATTTATTATTATTATGCTTTGAAAACACTGTATGTATTATTATTATCTAAAACAAAATGAAACGTTTTGTGTGCCCTTAAAGTTATATAAATCAGTATAACAGTACTATTGTACTATTGCAGTGGTCGGCAAACTGCAGCTCTTTGACCAATTGGCTGCGGCTCTTCCACGAAATCTTTAGTACAGGCACGGAATGTTATTTATTAATTTGCCTTGTAAGAAATGCAAACCTACAGAAATTTTACACTATTTGTAATTTCATTCGAAAACAAACCTACAGAAAGCCGCCTTTTTTCGATGTTAGAAGAAGTAATTTCATTCGCTATAAAACAAATTGTTGCCTTTTGCACAATAGTCGGACGTTAAACACCATAAAAAAGATTTTGAAAGAGAAACTCTAATACACTTTCCATGCCTATTGAAATATTGTTGAGAAAATAAGTCCAATATTGACATTTGCTATTTCAGAAAAACACTGTTAAATATGAAGGAAGCTTTTCTCATCAGGTTCAAAGACTTTAAAAACAGCAACGAGACGTTAGTCTTTGTTAAAAAACCTCTGAACGCCAAGATAACAGAAATAAAGTTTTCGTCCTTTAATATTGATATTGGTAACATTGAAATGCAGTTGCTGGATTTAAAAAATAAAGAATTGTGGATGTGAGAGTCTTTATACCGATTTAGCGACAAAATACAAACCTGACACCCTTACTTTCCAAGGAAATGCAAGGCCATTGTTCACATTAGTGGAGTATTTGTAGTTTTTTTTAAGGAAACCTTTTATATTATTTAACTTGTTATATTTTTAAATAAAAATTGTCTTTATTTAAGTATGGTACCAAGTTTTATTTGATGTACCGTTAGTTAAACTAATACATATTTAGCAAAGGCAAGCTTGAGAATGAATTTAATTCAATTAGTTCCATAAAAATGTCTCTACTAAAGCAAAGTTTAAATTTTAAAAAATGGCTCTTTGAACAATCGTCAATTTTCTATTTTTTTATATTTGGCTCTTTTGGATGACAAGTTTGCCGACCACTGTACTATTGCCATTAACAGGTAAGGGAACTGTGACAACAATATATTATGGTGTCAGAAAAAATTCTACTTTAATATATTCCACTAAAAAACACTAAAATGTTCAGTCTATGGGAAAGTGTAAGTAAAATTCAAAAATAATTTGCATAAAGTTATTTTTTTTTAAACCAAAAGTTACAACACATTTGTTAAATTATATATTTTTGTATTAATTCCTTTATATTTTTTTTATATTAGAAATGTTCCTAATTCTTTGAAGAAAGATTTTTAGTTTTTTTAATGAAATATAATTGTTTTAGTTATTACAGGGTTGGTAAGATAGTGGGCAGTTTGCATAGAGGACTGACCTCTATGCAATTTTAGTAACCGTTGGCTTTTCCATGCATTAGGCCGGGTGACCATCAAATGCAAAGTGGATTTGCACTGAGCTGAACGAAATGATATTGAATGGTAACTAGAATCAGAGTTCAGTCAGTTTAAAGAACACATTTGTATCTTTTAAATATAAATATTTAAGCCTACTTTAACTGATTCTACGAACTATTATGTTTAAAGACCACAACTTTGGCAGTGGTAACCTAGGTAACGAGAAATAATTCTGTAGGCGTGTTCAATGTGGTGGAGAAATTGAAGTTAGCTTGAAAACTGAAAGAGACAGAGTCAAAGCTGTGTGGAGAGCAGTCCAGCGTTGTCGCTTGACTCTGTTCTGTGGCCGTACTTACCTTATGTTGAGCCCCATCTTCATTTTAGACTAATTGGAAAACAAAGATGCTAGAACCATTAAAAAAATTAACCTATTAAAAGTTCAAACAACAAATTTGATAGTTTTAACCTTTTTGTACATAAAACCTGAACAAATAACTTACATGAAAATATCTATGTAATGATTACTAGTGAAACACGTTATTAAAACTAAGGGAAATAATAATGAATTTTTTGAAACATTACTATATCTATTTTCGCTGTATTCATTGATGATATAATCAATGAAATGGAGCCCTTATCATATTGGAGAAGCTGAGTGAATGTATTTTTTTACTTGTGAAATTAAGTACAAGAACAAAAATAATGTTTCACGAAAGTATGTATTTCAGCGACAGGTATCACCTTTTACAGTTAAGCATCATTAGGCTACTTTACATGAAATAAATATTTCTATGAAAAATGATTATTTTTGTATTTCATTTCATCAACATGGAAATTTACCAAGTACTGACAACTGTTTTTCCTTTAGTTATCTTAGTGATTCTGGTTTGTATGAGTTGCAATAAGCACATTTATTTATTTATATTCTTAAATTCAGTACAATAAATTGTATCAAAATACTTAATATATATGGGTGTTATAATTTAGATAATCTGTTATTTTATAATATAATTGTGATTATAATTAATTATTATCATTAATATAGAGTTATAGGTTAAATGTATATAGTAAAATTAATAATATTGTATGATCTTTGCTCATGTATGTAATTCTGTTATTAATATTATCATGTTTGCATTATTTTACAAGTGTAACATAGTCATGTTGTTTTTAAAAATTATTTTATAACAAAACCAAGTCTTATAACACTTCATAAAATGTATTTATATAGTGTAGTCCGCTGGAACTTTAAGGAAATATAAACATTTCCTTCAAATTGTTTGTTATAAAAATACAAAATTAGTGGAATACCTTACATTTAAATATTTGGGCTGATAAGAAATATTTTAAAGAACATTTCAAAGTTAAAATTTATTCTTGACTTGTCATCACTTGAATTATAATATGCCATTTATACTTGTACATTTCTCTGTTTATTGTAAAAAATAAAATTTTGTTTTAATATAAATATTCTTACCTATTCCTTCTAAAAGTTCTCAGAATTTAAGGAGGGGCTGTAATTCTTTATTTTAAAATATAATGAATCTTAAATATTATCGTGAAGATCAATTATGGTATGCCGATGTTGTGCTGTTACGATAAAAGCAAATTTACGAAACATAACAAATTTCAATAAGATTACAAATAAGCACACTTTAACATGCAAATATCTCGGTATATAAATGCAAAAACCATATACAACTTGTTCACCTTAGACTTTTTTAAAAATCTGAATGCAGCAAAACATGCGTAAATTTTGTAAGTTATTTTAAAAATAAAGTCAGACCGCTGACAAGTTCACTTTCACATTTTCATTGAAATTTGAAAATTTTAAATGTTAATTTATCCACATTTCAACACTAATTAAATGTAAGATAAAAAAGTTTTTAATTAATTTACTAAAAATTTTGGCTGATATTTTAAAACAGTCGAACAAATTTTGTGGGGTTTCAAATTGTCCAAGCAATTAACAAAATAATTTTTTGTGCCAATTTTTAACCAAATTGTAAACAAAAAATTATATATATAAAACACTTCAATATATATATTATATAAACTTTTTTAATGCCCATACTTTATACCCCTATATCCACACCCTTGAGTTGCGCAGTTCAGAGATGCAGCAAACGGACCAGTGTCTTAGCCTTAACCACGGAGGCAAGAGATATTATTACACAATTCGCCAAACCATATTATTAGGTGCTTCTAGTTACCATCGCCAAACCTGTAAAGATACCTTGAACGATCTTATCAGTAGGCATGCAGATTATGAGACAATATAACAACGATGGTAAATAAGGGGAATCAATCCCCCCGCAACTGGAAAAGGAAAAAAATCACAAAGACATTTGAATAATTGTAAAAGTATTGCCATAAACATGACTTACACTCAATAGTAGTTCATGTTTTAGATTCTTACCTAATGTTTCGCTGCTGCAGACATCAGTCAGCGGTAGTCTCTACTACTGTACACTAAATGTATACAAGAATATTTAGTGTACAACTGACCTGATGCTGCTACCTACAACCATCATGTCAACAGAACATAAACTACTACTGACTAGGATTGACTATGTGACTAGTTCAAACGTTAAATGATAATTGGTAATTATTTCTTGTTATATTTTTGGGATGTTATATTTTTTCAGTTTCCTGTAAATTTGTTCTTGCTGCTCTGCCAAAGCCACTTAAACTAGGCTAGAAATTCCAGTTCCAGTTCGGATTGTCCACGTTCCTCTGTATAACTAAAACATTTTAATAAAACTCTATGGATGTTAAAGCAAAATATATCCAATTTTAATAGAGAAAATATTTATAAAACTGATCTTTTTTTTAAATGGATGTATTCATTAGTTTGGCACAATTTAAAATATCTCAAAAAGAAATTCTTTAAAATTTAAATATTATTAAAAATACACAAGTTATTTTTAAAGAAACCTGTTGGCGAATTCCAAATGGGCCTACATTGTCTGTAAAATTCCTTTCTAATTAACAACACTTAAACCACGAAAATATTGATGGAATAAACAAATAAATAATGCTAATTGTAAACATGTTTTATTATTTATAATATAAACATTTAATACATTGCCAAGGTTATGACCAATTCTAACCCGTACACTGAGTGGGGCTACTCGGAATGTGTGTGTGTATAACAAAACAGTGTGCAAGACGCTAATACCTTATGAAATAATGGACAAATTTAACTACACTTACAAAAACAAAACAAAACAATTGTACATTATAAATCTGTTACTAGCCGAATACAAAAATAGGAATGCTTAACTTTACTACAATCAACTAATAATTTATAACATCAATATCATTTTATACATTGTTACAATCGTCAACAATTTTTGGAAGAATTTTTATCTTTAAATTTCATTCAAAAATATTCAGTCAACAAATATTTAAATTACGTTTGAATAAATTAAAAATATTTTTTTGGTTATGGACTTTAAATTTGAAGTTACAAAGAATTACCACTACTTTACAGTATTCGTAAGACTTCAATTTGTAATCAAAGAATTATTCAATGTTTCAAGATTATTGAATATGTAATGGAAACTAAAATTATGTGAAACTATACGGAAACATATTTTACAATTTCTTAACATTTCCTTTTTGACAGTTTATATACATACAACTGCTGCAACTCCAAGCTAAATTAAAAAAAAACTATTAACAAAAGCATTTAAACTTAATGTATATGAAAGAATTTAGACAATTTTAAAAAAAGGAATTTTGAAAATCATGTTGACTGTACACAATAATGCAAGTTTATGTGTGAATAGAAAAAAACAAATACAAATATTTCTTTTAATAAATATATGTAATTAGCATAAGATAAAATGTTAGCTTAAAATTGTCCTTTTGATTCAATTATTCCTAAACAAAAGTTTAATATCAGATTGAACTAACATTTATTTTTAAAATTTTTGTTGAATTTTGATTCAATTCACATTCATGTGTTGAATACAGTGCACACGCAATTATACTCGATTTAACTTAATCGAATTTTTAATACTGTGTTAGTGTTTTCCATATTTGTATACACTTACATTTTGTAAACGCTTGAACGTAAAATTATTAGGCTATTAAACACGCACTGCTTATGTCACTATCGCTCAATAAATAAATTGAAATGCTCCTTTTTTGAGTTTATTAGTGGTAAGTAAGTATTTAAATTATATTTAATTAATCATCCCTCAGAACACCGTATCAAATCTTTGATCCTAACAAGCAATTAAGTTTTTAAACTTGTTTTTTTATAACCTAAAAAAGTTTTAAAAATTAAAAGCAGAATATTAATTATAAATATTTGAAACTGAATTTTAACACATACTTTAATTGCATGTTAAAATGATACTTTTAATTACTTAAAAGTTTTCAATTAAATAAAAATATTTAAACACCATTTTCTCAAATTATCAAAATGGTGTATAAAATACAGTTCTTTACACAATTTGGTGGCTGCTACAAAATGAAATAATTCCAACCTTATTTCTTTTATATTAAAAAAACCCCTGTAATTAATAAAAAAAACACAGTTGACATGATTGTAGCGCCTACATACCTACACCTTTCTTCAGCTTTTGGCAGGCTTAGTTCCTTTATGAGTTTTGTTAAGTAATAAATATCCAGACGGTTGAAGTATTCATAAAAACAAGATCTACAGTAAAAATATAATATAATCTACAAAAATAATGCTATTAACAGAGATGCATTACTAATTAAAAGGATTTTTCTCCTCTACAATTTTCATTGCTATATTTTAAAACACAAACATACTGTATTTACAATGAATTATACATATTGTTCTCATGAATATGTATAAGGAGATCATCAATATTCTGGTTCACAAAATAATTAATAATAATGTTCACAGAAAATGAAATAAAACAGTTTTTTTCCGCCCAAATTAGATTAAAACAATCAAAACAGTGGTTCACAAAAATTTCTTTTAAGAATAATCAAGTACATTTCTTATTTCTTCCATGATTGCATACACATTAATTCAGCACAAACACTATAGCAATTCAGACTTAATATGTACTACAAGTATGACTTCCTTCAATTTAGTTTTTTTTATTTGTAAATAAAAAAATGACAATCTATTTTTGAAAATTTAATGCAATTTGGAATCATCCGATCTGAATCGCTAAATAGGTGCAATATTCACTTGCGTCAACAAAATTTCATGTAAGATAGGTTAGGACAAAACTTTTCAGCCACAAGTTCAGTACTTTTATCTCTACTCTCACCCCACATTGTTTCACTGACACAGTGTCACATACTAAACTGTACAACAATGAAACTGTTTCGACTTTTCAGGCTGTACTTTTTGTATATAGTGCCATAACACAAGTTCTTGAAACAGCAGCTAGCATGGAACAGTTTAACAACGGAACATAGAACTTTGCACTACTACACAGTACAGTAATGTCACTAACACAATGTACTGTTTTAAGTACCCTTATATTTTACATCATCTTATTCTTTATCTTGAACAAACCATTTATTTTCAGAAAATATTTAAAAACTAAATTTATTATCTGAAATATAAAAACAACATCTATATTTATTTATTCTGTTACATTTACGCACCAATTTTATTATTTATGAGTGTGATTCTAAAAAATTTTAGTGTCTAATGGAAATAATTAGTCATTTTGGGTAGTTTTATATTTCTTAGCTAATGTACTAATTAATAAAACACATTCATTAAAATAACCTGAAATTATATACATCTTAATAAAAAAACAGTTTATAACTGTGGATTTATATTATTTAATATTTGTTTCTAATGTAAACATTTAATACGCTATAACATTTTAAATATTTTAATTCTCTCTAGTAGAATGATATTCCTTTTACTTTCAGTGATAACTGCAATTATTTTATTAGTAAATAAATATGATTACAATGTTATTCTAAAAAAAAAAAAAAAACAACTACAAGACCAGGAACACTGTACACTGTATTCTACTGACTGTATACACTTCGCATGACATGGCACAATATATAAAACAGACACACTTTATAAAACTGCCACATGTCTGACACTGTTTCAAAAAAAAGAACAACTTGGCACATCTACTTTCAAATAATACAGAAAGACAAAAGCTTCTGATTAATAGTTCATATCAATTTATCATTTAATCTCAGTTGTTTTATAAACGTACAAACACTTGATATTTTTTGGATACTGTAAATGCGTTAAAAGTTTTTAAATGTTCCTAAAAGTTGAAAGCTTAGTAGGCATTGTAACATCTGCTATTAGAAATATGCATGACACGTTATAACTATGTACTTAATGTCTTTACATACAAGGACTAACAGTTAAAAAAAAACTATAACTGCAATTCAGTTTAAGAAAAATTTCATTTATTCTAAAAATGAGATCCTTCAATTGACTTCGAAAAAAGGGTTTTAGTATATGATGTGTGGCTAAAAAAAAAAACGAACTGAGGCTGAAAAATGCTATTTATTATTATTTACAATTTGTATATTATCCTTTTAAATATATGCTCCTCCTTGATATCTACACCTCCGTGTTAATTTTCCACTGCACAAAGCAATGCTGGAAATAATCTCCAATTAGCATCTTTATGTCCTCTTGTTTTTGTTTTACTTCGTCAATCAAATCTTGTTCCCGTCAGAGTCAAACTGACTTTAGAGGGGAGAAAATAAAAGTTAGGTGAGCAGGACAGGACCTATGATTGTTTTTCTACAAATTGGGTCTTTTTCCTCTGTACTCACTCTTATAATCAGGATGCTATTATTGTGTGTCCTAGAGTATCTGCACAATTCCTTTGCTGTAAAAAACCATCATGCCTTGTATTTTGATTTTTTATCTATGCTTTTTTTGCCATGGTGAGTTCGAAGATTTTCAATGCATCAACTGGCATTTTGTTTTCATATCATAAGTAAGAAATCATGATTCATCGCAAGTAATCACATTTTCTAAGAAGCTAGGATCACATTTCATGTTTTCCAGCGAGAACAACTGTTTCTTTGACATTCTTTCTGTGCATGTGTGAGACACTTTGAACACATTTTGTTCATGTTGAAACTTTCATGAAGAATTTACCTAACATTTTCTTTATCGATTTCCATAAACCCAGACACTAGTTAAATGGTGATCTTGTCGAACAACATTACCAACTTTTTTGACTTTGGGAAACATTTGCCATCATTGCTGATCATTTAGCACTACCCAGGGGACACGTACAGGACACATAGGATTAGTGCACTGAAGCGAACATCTTATCTTGAATTTACAAACAAAGTCAAGGAAGACATAAAGAACAAGCCTTATGAGAATGTATTCGACTTGTATGGGAAGGTCAAGGATCTCCAGAGGAGGACATCTGTCGCGGTCTTTCGGCTGACAACTGGACACGACTGTCTGAATGAACACCTGAAGAAAATTAAGATAATAAACTATGACATCTGCACATTGTGTGAATGCCCAGACACCATCATGAACAAGGACCACCTCCTGGTCTGCAGAAAATTAGATGAAGAGAAGCAGAGAAGAGGAGACCTCCCTGGCCTCTACTGGGAAGCAAGATCAAAGATGGCGTGAGCCAGCGGAAGCCATTGGAAAACAACAACAACAACAACAACATTACCAACTTTAACAATGTTAGTGTCAATTCTTGCAGAAGATAGGTCTGCCAGAGTGTGAGTCATCATTGATGTCTCTTTGGCCATCTTTAAACCATTCAAACACTTGTCTCTGGGTTTAACAACCATCACTATAAATTTGTTATAACATTTAAAAGGTTCCAGTTGCAGATTTTCCGAGTTTAATAAAAACTCTGTTATTCACTCACTGTTCCTTCTAAGTGCTGCACATTTCCCCAATGCAGCATCAAAATATCAACCACTTTTTGCTATTGGACTCCAGTCCACTCCAGTGCTGTGGATGGATTGAGTGAAGGAGCAAGCCAAAACTCAAGTAAAAAATTAAATGGGTAGGCCACATGACCGCCCACAAGTCCTTCGGCCTTATTTGTTTGATTTTTTCTGCTCCACACCTTATATACTGTTTGCACAAAAATCATTTTAACATTAAAAACTAAATACGTACAAGTTTTCAGGAATTAACCGAATAATTTTTTGAAAAAGAAAAATTTATTCTACTCTGCTCCAAATATAAATAAACAGTAAAACAAGGATGATCTACTAAGTTACTCAAATACCACTGTAATACAAAAGTAAAATCCGTGGAAGCATGAATTTACATGATGAGATTCACAAATATGGGTTATGTTGCTGCTAACCTAAAAATTGTCATTTTCAAATATTTCGATTGTTTTATTAATAATTTGTTAGAAGTAATTGTTAAACAAATTGTATTATTATTAACTTATTTTAAAAGTAATGTCTGATGGCACAGGTTACACGACATTTAATTAATTAATTTATTACTAATACAGTTTAGTAACTTAGTTATTGCTTGCTCTCTACTCTACAACACCAAGAATAAATTCACGGTTCACTCTTCTAGGCCCTAAGCAATATTTGCATTTTATTTACAATACAAAACAGTTACTGTATTAACCTGACAACCTAACAGCCTATGTTACCTTTCTGTACACAAATATTGATCCTAAGATGTGTGTACTAACAAGCATATGGTTTAAAATAAAATCTTTTTTAATATTACCAATGGTTCCAAACAGTTTGTAAAAATGTATAAATAAAAAAAAAATTTATATATTTTTTGTAAAACAATCCACAGTCATAACAAAAGTGTTTATGCTTTAACACATCAAACAAGTTAAAAATAAAACCACAATGTATTTCATTAAATGCCTTGTTAGCTCAAGACAGTGGCATGGAAAACTAACAGAAAATATCAAAAATATAATTGGTAAATTCCGTCCTAACTTATCATTTTTCTTTAGTAACACAATAACTGTTCAGATTGTTAATAAAGTCTTAACAAATGTCATTTATAATAAAATTGCACACTATTACTTAAGCAAAAATGTAATTTGTGTTTAACACGATAAATATTTAACAGTATCCCTATAATACTTTTTACAATTTGACTATTTTTTAACAATAATAGTAAAACAATAAATAACAATAATAATAAAGTGCTTATATATACTCCTACTTTAAGTGCTATACGTGAGAAATATTATTTACTGATAAATAATGAGTTAGTTATCAGCAAATAACAATAACAAGGATCAGTAATGATGACCAAAACATTACAAACATATGCTACAATACACAACAACAAGCATATGGATTAACTTTCAAACTTGTTAATGTAAATTATTAACAACTTAAAGCAGTAGATAAGACTTGTGTATATCTATAATACTGTTTGTTGTTTGAACTTAGAGACTGTATTGAAACTTGTTTGTAGAGAGTTCATCCATACCCTTGAAATGTTGTATGTAATGCATTGACCAAACAAAAACTGATACAAAAAAAAAACTAACGTATGGTTTATAGTATACTTAAATACGGCGAATTTACGAACATTACTGTATGGCCTACTTTATTTTAAAATGGGTGTTTGGACTAAAGTACCGTAAATAATCCCACCATTAGTTCAAGCCCCCACACCCCCAAAATGTAAAATACATACCAGCAGTATGTAAATTATTTTTTAAATTTCAAATCATCAGATAATACTTATATTACAACAGAGGACTAGACTCGATCGCAGAGGAACGTTTTAATTTCTTAATTAAAACCTCCTAACGGTTCCAATCCCCCTTCCTCCTCTAGCCGAGATAAAAACTTGACCACTCTATACTGTTCCTCAGTCTGGCGAGCCATGTCGATCAGGGCGAGCAGTTTTTTAATGCCGATAAATATCCTGAAAATATACAATATTGATTAACAAAATTACAATAATTTTGTTTTTATCGTTTGCTGTAAAAAATAATTATTACATTTTACTCAATCTGTTTTTATTACAGATTAGAAGAATCTAAAGTATAATCTTAACATGCCAGTGTTAGCAAAAATTAACAGTTTTGTAAAAAGATAATACGGTTCCAAAGGAAATAAACTAACTGTGGGCTATACTATAACCTTTATTATCTTGGAGCAGATTAATTGAAAGCCAGATAAATGGGTTAAAAATAAAAGATAAAAAAAATATTTATTTTTCAATAAAATATGATGCAGAGATGCAGATGATAGTATATATTTACAACAATTTAAAATGACAATGCAACAGTCGTGCAAGTCAGGCTAAGTTTTTTTATTGACTAGTTAAATTTTACCCGAGACAAAAAAAGTGTATTTTGGCCTTTATGTACTGTACAACAAAGAATGTTTTTTACGACTTTTAATAGATCCATTTGGGTTTTGTTTTGTTAAATTTTTTTTCATTATTCCAAAATTAAATCCATAAAATCAAAATGAATATGACTCAAAAAACAATTCATTCAGTTAACAAAATAGAAACAACTTTGAAGCGAAAATAATTTTAGAACAAAGTGTCTGTAGCTAAACTTTGTAAACAATTAATACAGAAGTTCATAACAATGGTTTCCAACAGTTAGATGCAATATACTTACTTATGTCCAGCTACCTTCTTGGTAATCACAACAAGTTCCTTTTTAGAAAAGACATCGGTTTCTTCCAGAACAGCTAAAATATGTTCAGCATTGCTGAGGTTGGGAACATGAAGTATTGCAGTGAAGGCAGAGAGCATCTCCATGTCTTCTAGAACTTGCCTGGTTCATATATAATTGGTGTCATAACAATATTACTTGAAAATTAATATTTCTGTTTTAAATTAAAACTTAATGAATATGGCGGAATGCTCAGATTAATACCTAAAATGTCTTTGTTCAGACATTTGCCGAAAGAGAACAAATGCTTATGAAGAAAAATACACAAGGTTTCATGAATGTAGATAAAAAAAGAACGTAATCCTAAAATACTAAAAAAAGAACAAAAAAGAAACAAATTTTTACCTTAACAAATTAAATTAGATTTCTTGCCTCCAATATTAGGCACTTGAAAAACATGAGACTGATCTACACTCTACTAACATTGTGTATTATTTTGTACAAAACGGAGGCAAAATAATATATGAAAAATGTAAATGATTCATTCTGAATGATGCATTACCAAAGTACATTGAGTCTTTTTCAAAGTTCGTAAAATGTAAATTACTTCTTCCCAGGACAGTTAGCAGTACAAGTATGGATATTTTTATCTCCGATTAACCTATAATCTAATTGGTAAGTCTATTTTTGTTATTTGGTAAAAATTACTATTTATATTTACCATTACAGATTTTTCAAAAATAATACTGTAGCCTTACTTTCTGAAAATATAACTTAAAGAAGTAAGGCATGACCTTGAACAACTTTCATTCTAATTTGCATCTTTGAATTTGAAGTTTGTAATACAGTATTTCATTAGTTTTTTACTGTATTTAACTATGCTACTTGCAATTTTGTAATTACTTCAATAAAATAAAATTTAATACTGTCAGGGTTATTTAGTCAAGATAAAATTTTTAAATATTTTGAAGGCACAATATTTAATACAATTTGAGTGCCTCAATACAAAAAAAAGTTTGTGGACATAATTTTACAATAATAATAATTAATAATTTCGTGAACAGACTGCTAGCACTACAGTATTACAACCTTATAGTGACAGTAAGGACATAAGCAAACTTACCTGCCACACATAGAGGGTTGAATAAACATTAAAAAATTTGTATTAAAAAATTATTAGAAAATAAAAATATAAAACATCTAATTTGAATTTCAATTTGACAATGTTGTTTATAACACACTTTTTGCTCACAGTATTTTCGTACAATTTATAGTAATTAATGAGTCATTCATTTTTCGTTCTACTAATTTAATAAACATTAAAAATGAAGTAACATTTACCTTCGACTACTTGTACACAAAATAAGTAGTTTTTTCCCTCGTGGAGGCTCTTTTTTTAGAAGGACCAATAAAGCTTGCAATGTGAGATTTGAATATCGTGGTCCGATTGGGCCATAATCCAATAATCGCTCGATGTTATCCACCAGGATACAACTTAACTGTGATCTATACGCATCGTCAAATACCTACACAAAATTATACAGAAAAAATTATGAATATTTTATATATATATATATAAGTTTGCATGTATCAGATGTGTTAAATCTAATACAGTTATTGTGGTTCAATTGCAATGGAACAAACCAATAGGAAAAAAATATTTTCAAGTTTAACTAGTTACTGATTTTGTAACAGATTCTATGACAAATATTTTGATTCAAAACAGTTATCAGCACGGTAAAGTCCTGGGGGAAATAACATTACAAGCAGGTTGGAACAATTACATTGCAACATTACTGTTGCAGTGCAAACAACGGAAAAACAAACTAAAAATTTTGTGTAGTTTTATGTATTTATGTGTTGAATAAGATATGTTTCCCAGTTTATGAAATATGTCCCATCGGACTTAGGGGCATTCAAGTTCAACACATTAATAAATATATGCGGTTAAATCTTACTTGAAACATTCTGAACATTTAGATAAAATAGGAAAACCTGTATTTGAATGAATGAACCTTAAGATAAGAACACAACATAAAAACCTATAACCTGTAAAATATGCACAAAAATAATTGTAGTGATGCAGTGAAAAGAGAAAAGATTACTACAGACTATTGTGATGGTAAAAAGATTTAATTTAATATAAACTTAAAATACACATATTTATTTTAATTCACCTGAAGTATTTCTTTAAATTTAAAATTGATAATAGGTATCACTGAAGAATAAAATATAACTTAAATACAAGTAAGTGTCATGTCTGCAATTTGGAAACATGAACACTTACAGTAAATGACTACAGACTAATTGCCAGCCTAAATACAAATATTCAATACTATCTGTTCAATACTATACAAAATAATAGATTGTTGGCTTTTTATTTTTTAGTTTTTTACGAGCACTTAACATGAAAACAAACATTCTTGTGGTACTTACTTTACGTATGTGAAGACATTTGGCTGATTCTGTAAATCCCACCATTTCTTCTGGAGAGCAAACTTTAACAAACGGAAAGTCCGAACTCATTGCCAACTGGGCTGCCAGAGCAGTTTTGCCACAGTTAGGAGGTCCTGAAATCCACAAATTAATGATTAACCTGTTATTAATTAATTAACAAATTAATTATTAATCATCAAGCCGTAATGCCTACAGTAGTCTCGCTAATCCAACCTAAACTGGGCATAGCAGGGTCAAATTAGCGGAATTCAGATTACATGGAGAACCATTAAAAAACATTTAAAAGTACTAAACTGTATTTATTACATTAAAAATCTTTGAATTATATGTATTATTAATATATATATTGTACTAAAACAAAACAGCAACAGAATCTCACTACAGTAATAAAGAGCAGTATGTCAAATCATCAAACCTGGCAGAAAAAGTTTATAATTGTTTTTTGTTTACCAACTCTTAGACGTTTTCTTGCCACTACATCTCGCGTAAAACAGTCACCTCTTTCCTTTTAGAAGCCATGGCAACAACTTTTAAAGAACAATGAATAAAAAAAATATGTGAAATGTTATGAAACACACACAAGCAGAATGCACTCTAAATGTCAATTCTTCCACGAATCTGAAATGATACTAAAAGACGGAAATGAACGAACAGATCAGGTATAAGGGAGGACGAACACCCTCTTTCTTTTGAAGAGAATGTAGGTCATCAGCTGGGTGCATAAGTGACATGTAAGCGTAAAGGCCTGATATGTACACATCTTTTAAATTGCTTGAAATAATGTTCTTTGAGGGTAGGTCGGATTAGCCAAGGTCGGATAAGCGGGACTCTACTGTATTTGTACAGAGTTAAAGGAAGACTATGTTGAAAAATTAAAAAAATATATATATTTTTCTTTCTCTAAGGGCTTATTGAACGACCCTCAAAATAAATAGTCAGTCATATTCCTAACCGACTCGTTCTGCCTGTAAAATACACTTCTACCATTATATATAAATGTATTATTGTGTAAGATGAATTGTACTGTTCTATTCTTTGTCCAAATATAGAATTTGTAGGGACAGAAATTTTCAACAAAATCTTGAAATCAATTTTTGCATGATTTCTATTTTAAAGAAGAAAGATAAATTTATCAAAACTTATAATATATATTAAACAATAAGTATTAAAACAATGGAAATAATGTGAAAAGATATAGTCTACAGATGGGGGAACAATTTTACCTTCTATAAGGACAGAGACTAGACCGGACGTGTCTGTTGCCCGGGCCTGTTGGATAAACAGCATACCATCTTCCAGTATATTGCTGACAGGAGTTCCCCAGTTTATGACTCCTCTGGCAAGGAAGTGTTCCAGAGCTTCGGCACTAGTACCAAATGCCTACACACATAATACAAAACGTGTACATAAAACGTTTTTTACTGCACAATATTTTCCAAAGTGAAAACAGAAGGAGATCAAATGTTAAAAACAGTCACTTTTTTTTTTGTCAAAAAAGTAGTTTTTTTATAGATATAACTGAAATGATATTTCCATTTTTAAATTTATATTAATAAGAATACCTATAAAGAGACACACTACCTAGACTATATATAAAAATTACAAAGCACTTACTGGTTTGATATCATGCTCCAAAGCATGCAAGAAATCAGCTCTGTTGACAAGAAGTTTCTCCATGGCTTCTGGATCGACTTCAACTTTGCTAGCAGCCTTGATGAGACGATTCATCGCGGTGGACTGAGCTGCTCTAACCAAACCCTCGAGCTCTGCACCACTGAAGTTCTTTGTTAAGCCTGCCAATTCCTAAACATAAGTTTAATAACTGTTAGTTTATAACTAATACTACATGTCATGTTCTTATATAGATAATTAAAATGTAACCAATTACAAATTACAATAGTAATACTGATCCTTAGTTAGTCCTGGTATGCAGATCTGGGTTGTAACTAATGTTGTTAAACTCAATACTATTATACTGCAAGTATTTTGGGATATCTTATTTTCTCAAATTGTTTTTAAACCAAATTGTCACTAGTGACAAAATATCAACTTAGAATGCATAACCAAAAAAGTGCAGTTCAAGCAAACAACTTCAGCCCAAAAATCACAAGTATCATAATTTCAGTGTTTTGAAATAGGGAATATGTTGCCTCAGGGTAACAACAAATACTGAGACATATTGCAGGATCTTAAATAAACTAGATAATGCAATCCAAAACTAAAAAGAAGGCATGCTCGGTAGAAAAATTATCTTCCTTTATAAAAAAAGATCATTCTCTCATGGCTTGTTCAACCAAAATCCTTATTACATCATTAGAAGGGGGAAGAAACTTTACCTTTTTTATTGTTTTTGCACTTAAAGAAGCACCTTAGTGATCAGTATTAATAACAATGTCGAGCAGCTGTAGTGTAGAACAAAGAAGCAGCTGTACTGGTGGTTGACAAACCAGGCAGCAGATTTTCCCTAGGACAGATACAGAAGCTGTGCCTTAGCCCTTTGCATTTGGGTATGGTTTTTAAAATTTGTCCTATGGGATCGGATGACCAGTGGTATTGGATACAGCTGTTTCCTTAGCCGTTTCTCTGATAGGATGGCCAGTAGTATTGGCCAAGTTAAAATCTCTTGAACATGAGGATGGCCAAACAAAATGCTGTGCTTTAACTTAGTTTCATTTTGTTTGGATTGTGCTGTAACCTGTCACGAAACTCAACTGATAAATCACTCAAGGTAAATTTGGCAGTACTGTGTTGACTGCATTCAATTTTCTAGTGTCAATTTTCATGTGTAGTGTTTTCTTAAGTTTTCAATATTACAAACAAAACGGTATTCAATAATAAATATACTTATGAAAAGTACATAATATACATAAAAGTAAAAAGAAGATTTGCGATTTATGAAATGTTACATTTTTCAATTCAAAATTGAATGTTTCAGTTTATCTGTAAATTATTACATAATATTATAACAATATTTTACAGTTAAACCAAAACATTTATTAATAAAAATATTATTCGATTTTTAGAAAGAGGATACTGAGTATGGAGGGATTGTAATGAATATTGCAGAAGAAACCTGGTGCAAAGTGGTCCCAAGAGAGAAAGAAGCTGCATAGTGAAAGGATGAGGGAATATTGGAGGGAACGGAAGAGAAAACAGCTAAGTGTGAAGAATTGAAATTGGCACGTGGTCCCTAGCAGGCCTCATCGAAAGAAGAAGAAAATTATTATTCTCTGTCTTTTTTTATTTTAATAACAAAGTGTTTTATAAAAGCTCTTTTTTTTAATTAAAAACCATACATCTACATTTCAGATTGTAGGGGAAAACAATTCTGAGCTGTTGGAGCAGCACAACTGCTATAGTACCCAAGCTGACAGAGAAACATGAGCATCCAGTCAGGCTGGACATCCTATTTCTAAGCACTGTCAACCCTTTAAATATTCCTAGCTGATTGAGAGTTGTCTGTAGCCAACAGTACTGGCCATTCAACTACAAAGGGTAACACAGCGAAAAAATTATGTTGAAAAGTAGGTTGAGATCTTACTTTCATGTAAAAATAAAATTGTTAAAAAATATTTTTTTTACTATCAAAACATCAGTGTTTGTCCTAAAAAAAACATGTCTTGTAAGTAAAATATTTAAATTATCTTCAGGAGATGAAAAAAATAATATTTCTACCTTAAAATTAGGAAAGAAACTATGAATTATATTTTATTAAAAAGTTATAAATTCTTAAATTTATCATAATAATCTATTAATTTTACTAAAGGTCCTACAACTATTCTTGTACCTTCATATCTACATCAGGATTTATTTTCTTGTATTCTCTCATTCTTGAGGTGTGGATATTAAGAATCTGGAAACGTCCTTGTTCATTTGGTAAACTTATCTCCATTTGTACCTAAAAGCAAAGAAGATATTCTAGTTACTTATATAACGTTTTAAATACTGGCAAATATTTTCATAAACAAAAAAAATTTCCTCAAATTTTATGTCTTTGACACACATTTTATATCAGTTGTAGAAGAATGAAAATGAGGGATAGCTTCAGCATATAGAAAAGCAAAATGTACTAAACTTGTACCCACTATAAAAATACTAAACTTGAACTTATGACCTTGTAATATAAAAGTAGGCTACTAAACGCAAACTCATAACCCTACAATAACAAAAGGACTAAACTTGAACTCATAACCTCACAATATACAAGTACTAAACTTGAACCTATGAGCTTGCAAAATAAAAGTTCTACATTTGAAGTTATTCCTACAAGTTTAAGATGTACTTGAACCTATGACTTCACAGTATAAAAGTATTAAACTTGAACCAATGAACTCACAATATAGAAGTACTAAACCTAAACTTTATGACCTTTGATATCTTGACATGAACTCTATAAACTCTACGATATTGGAACTAAACTTGCTCTCACAATATAAACTTGAGCCTATGACCTTGCAATATAAAGATTCTAAACTTTGGGGGTGCTGCAGTTCCACAGTGCCATTGATTATATGTTAGGAATATATAAACTTTAACCCAAAATTAGTTAACCATAAAAGTTATCACTAAAGAACTATAATAACAGCAACTGACTATAATAATGTCAAAAGCAAAACCATTTAAAAAATAATTATTAATGTCTGAAAAACAGTCACTTGAAAAAAGTACAAAATATGCTTGCTTAGGGTCTGAAATATTACTGTGCTTAGAGAGCTTACGATCTTATCTTACGTTCCTAAGGCCTCAGAATGAATTTAAAATTTGGTTATTTCCGACAATGTAAAAAATTTAAATAAAATAAATTATTGCTGTGCTAACTTACCTCTAACCTACCAGGTCTCATCAATGCCTCGTCAATCATATCTTTTCTGTTAGTCATGCCGATCACTAAAATATTGTTCAACTGTTCAACGCCATCTATCTTTGCCAACAATTGGTTCACCACAGTATCATGTACGCCAGTGTTGCCTCCTACAGATCCTCTACTTTTACAGATGGCATCTATTTCATCAAAAATTATGATGTGTAAACCACTGTTGGGCCCTAGCTAGAAGAACAAAATTAACAAATATTATGACATAAAGGCGTTTCATGCATCTTATTTATTTTGTTTAGCAGCACAGACAAACTTAGAACATTTTGATTGATTGGCTGCTGGCATTGTTCCATGCAGATTTACTTACGGAAATGTTTAGCGGTTAGTAATAAATATTATATTACAATCACATATTTGTCATATTTCACATACTGATTGACCTCCAAAAATGAACTAAGACCAAAATGATTAACTCTACAAAAAATTTTTTTACTTGTTTTTTCTCATGTCCCTGTGAAACACTTTCAGTCAAAATTGCTAAAATATTACTCTGCATTTTTACTATTTTGTGGTAACAGTTTTTTTAATGACAAAATATATTTTTTTCTATGAGACTAACATTGATTAATGATATGAACTGTTAAATCCACTAATTTGTTAAGACAAAATTATGGTTTGCTATCTTATTTTAAAGATCTTGGAAATATAGTCCATTTTTCCATTCATGTAATTTTTGTTTTATAGCTACAGGAGCAAAAAATACAAACTAAAAAGAGATCACAAAATTAACTAGCAACTACTATCTGTGATTTATTAGTTACCTATTGAATATCACAATTAAATTATTTTAATTAAGTTTATTTTCTTATTCCAATATTTCACTCTTCAAAAAGAATGTATTATTATTTTGTATATAACTTTGCATTTTTACTTATGGACAATTTTTAAACACATACAAATTGAAGACATACTAGTAATTAAAACTACCCACTTCATCAATTTGGACATACTTTTTTTTCTTCTTCTTCAGCATCTGCAAAAAGCCTGCGTACATTTGCTTCTGACTCTCCTACATATTTGTCCAAGATCTGAGGTCCATTTACAATTTTAGGTTCCCGTGCATTAAGCATTTTACCTATCTGGCGAGCCATCAATGTTTTACCTGTCCCTGGAGGTCCATACAGTAAAATTCCTTTAACGTGTTTACAACCTGTAAAAAAACAATTATAAAGTAACCCAATATAAAGCTGTTAAATATGGGAGCCAACAGGCAAGAGAGTGTGTTGAACACAATAACCTAAAAAATTTTTAATGAAATTTTATCATGGCCAGTAGCAAGTGATAAAACCTATCTTTTTGTACATCTAAATAATAATCGACCTAGTTTAGTTCTATGTCCTTCATGAGTCTCTAGGTATTCAATTTCTGCAATAGCTCCTGTTGGTCTGATCACTGTTAGTGAGATCCATTACCATTTTTTATTACAGAGCTTCATACTTCAAGCTTCTATTCACCTCCAAGTAGAAAAGTGAAGATTTTCCTCTGCCTAATCCTAAATTGTGAGAATATTTACAATAGTTTGTGATCTGGTTGAAACGGTGATCCATCCAGTTTACTCTTTCAGGTTAAGAGCAGACCCAAATTTAGTATAAAATTCCTGCTAGAGACTTCGAACTACCAACCTTTTTATACTTTGAACATAAAAACTTGTATGATACAAAATTTAATTTCCCCATATAATCTTCTGTAATCAAATAAAAATAACTGAAGAAGAGATACTTGATAAAGATTTGTTTCAGAAGAAAGCAAGAAGAGCAAAAAATTTTCAAACACTCGTTAGGAAAAATTCATCAGAAAGTAATTAACAAAAGCAAGCATTTTACAAAACGTTTCTTAACAAAATTAAACACACATAAAGAAACTTTTTATTCCAGAATGATAATGATTTTATTCTTAAAGAAATGAAAAACAAATTTGTGAAAGCTATGGTATATATTAGAAAGAATACTGTTTTACTGTAAGTTTTAACACTATGACATTTATTTGTTAAGTATTAAATATTTCTCTGCACAAAATGATATTTACGTCAGTAATTAATGCTTACCTAGTTGTTCAACAACTTCAGGTGGGAAGACACGAGAAGCAAATGCTCTTCTGAAGATGGCATTAAATTCTTTGTCCAACCCTCCAATACCCATCTGTTGGAAATCCCAATCCGGATTAATAATGGACTGTCTTACTTGTTTTCTGTAAATATTGATTACAATTTTTAATTTCTTATAAAAACTGTTATTAATTTAAAAAATTTACACAAAATATTTTACCATTGAAAAGGCATCTTAGAAATCAATCAAACAATTAAGTAGTAAAATATTTTAATTGTTGTCTTTAAAAAATTGGTCATGAGAGCTCAATTTACATGCTAACTATATAATATTTAATTGCCCAGATAGACAATTTAACTGTATTTAAAATGTTTGCACAGTAGAACCCAGTTAGTCTAAAAACCTGTTTAATACAAGCCAAAATTTTATAGATAAATATTTTTATAAGTGAAAACTACAGGAAATGTGCAGATTAATACAACTGTCAAACATACAGAGATCTTATAACGATTCCAGGTCTTCCTTATGACATACGAAATTATAAAAAGAACAGATTTATACTAATCATAGAAACTAATTTTAAGTAGTACGATACTTTACATACCCTTTAGCTTTTCCGACCAAATTGAGGGAAGAGTTATCTGCTTTTTCAAATTGTACTATAGTGTCTCCTAAACATCGACCCATCTTAGTCTTACGAGGCTGAGCATCTTGACCTGATTTTATTGCACTGATATCCACAGCTAGAAATAAATACATTTTCAAAATCATTCTGTAAATGCAACATTGTGAATTTTTAAAAATCAAGATTTATTTGCAGTAGAATATTAAAAATTCAGATGTCAAAAATGCAGTTTCAATATTCTTAAAATAAAATTAAGAAATATTTAACTATTATTGACTAATTCAGGCAGATCTTAACGATTATTACAATGGTGAAATTAGATTTTCAAGTATATGTTATAAATTTTACAGAGGTTATGGTTCACTTTATTTTCAAAATGAACAACTACTAACATAATCAAATTGTTTGTGTGAATATGTTACTTTTTGTTAACGAACAAAATTACTTTTTGGAAATTTGCTTCCATAAAGTCACTGAGATTAGATTGATTTTTTTACATTTTGTGCACGTGCAGTGTCTTGGCGACACACACACACACACACACACAAACAAAATTTGCAGCCATACATGTATCTGTATGAAAGTTAAATTTTTAACTAAAAATTTTAAAAGTTACTTTAGCAAAAACTAATGAAATTGATCTTGAAAAATTACTGTCCACCTACACACAGTTTTTCAGTTTTTAGTTAATAGTTCTCAAACCAGACTTTTAGGAGATATAGTAGATCTCCATAGATTTGGTTTGGGCATTTAAAAACTACTATTAAACAAAATATATTTTTAGAAAATTGATATTTTTTTATATTTTTAACCCTAGATCACCCCAATCACTTTTCTCTATACTGGCAGGCTATTTTTTTATTAGTTGTGCGTTAAAGTAGTAAAAATATATTTTTATATTACTGTTAAAAAATCTATAGAAATATAATATTCAGTAAATTTAGCAAAACAGTTCTTTATGTTTAAGCATAAAAACGTTTTCACAAAAAAAAAAAAAAAAAAAAATTAATAAAACACCGAAACAATAAAGCTGCTCCAACAAAATGTCATGACAAACTGACAACTACTCAAATATTATATATAATACTTATACTTTAAATTTTTGTTTTTTTTTTTATAATCTGTACTGATCTCTGTTACACTTTGTTGTCTCTTAGAAAATGAATGCTAAATGTACATATTCCAAAAACACATATTTGTGAATATGAAACAAAGATTACAAGTTCTAGAGTTTACATAGATAAAGGTGTATCAGTTCAGAGTATTTTTATTGGTATTAGCAACAGATAATAACAGAAAGCCTATTGACTATCACCGATATTATTTTCCTGTATAATAATGGAGAACACATTATTGGTAATAAATTCATTGTATTTTATTGACTGAAAGCAGAACTATTCGAAACACAGATGAGTGTAGAGAAAGATCTATGCTGTGACTTAATTTTTTCCCTGAACAAAATTTACCCACCAAAATATTACACAAATATCCCTATTTTCTCTACTTTCTATAGATAGATGCACGTCTGCTGCTTCCAATAAATTTGTCCATAACTATTTTATTGTGTGATTATTAAGTGTTGTAACATAATAAATATACAATAGACTCCCTCCAGTTCCGCCACTTTGTGAGCAGACCCAAGGCCAAATATATAAATGCTAATAAGACCAATTTTCTCTATACTAGGAAGAGCTATTGTATAAAATTAGTTATAAGACTATATAGAGATGGATAAGTTTTTTTTTACTAAATATAAAACAAATTGAACCTGGTCTACTTACTACATTTTATCATAAACACAGCACAGTGACTTTTTCAACATGTCACTTACCGTTTATCTATATATGTTTATCTATATATGTTTATCTATATATAAGTTTATCTATATATAAGTTTATCTATATATAAGTTTATCTATATATGCTCTAGAACTTAATCTTTGTTCCATATTCAGAAATGCGTGTTTTATAAATATGGAAATTTATCATTCGTTTTCTCAAAGTGTAGCGCAGAATAAAAGGCAAATAAACAAAAATGAAAAATGCACATCCACACATTTTAGAGAGGATAGGAACAAGTGTCACATTGTCGGTGAACAGTAATACAGTTCAGCATTAGATAAACAAGAAGCAGCAGTTATGTTGTGTGCATGACTCTTCCTCCGGTACTCAGCCAGACTTACTGATAATGAACTAGAGGGAGTCTACTGAATATAAAACTTTACAATGTAAACTGACATTTAACATAATCTATTTAAATATTATTTTTGATGTAAAAATTTCATTTAAAAATGATTGCGCAATCAACCATTCAGTAGCAGTTTGTCATTGTGGAGATGCTTTCGATCAACTAACTGTCCTTGGCTTGATCAAGGGTTAATGGTTTTCTGATTGATAAACAGCTTAAAAACAAAAACTTAGTTTATTTATTTATTACTACAACTATGGTAAAATCTTATCTAGTAGTTTACATTGAAATACATTCACAATTTTTATTGCAGTTTTACAAGACATGAGCAAATGACTAATATCATTGAAATCGGTTAATTCATTTAGTCTAAAAAACTGAGCTCAGACAGAAACACAAAAACCTACAGGCATTCCAGTAAAAACCACTGTTTGGACTTTTTGATAATTGGATTTTGTTCATGCTTAGGATCTTACCCTAGATCTACTTTGTGTAACTGTTAACTTACCCTCTAAGCTTTTAACAACAAGTCCCAACATTTTCTTGTCAAGAAAACTAAATGCCAGTTGTTGACCAACTGTAAAAGCCTGTCCTGAAAACTGGAGAAGAAATTCTTTAGCCATTTGGTCAGAGTCATAAGGTTCTGTTGTTATCCTAAAAAAGAAAATTTTAATAACCTTACAAGAGCAAGATAACTTCCAGTATCTCTACAGTTGTTTAAATAAAAATAAAATTTTACCACAGAAACAAAATAAATATTGCTATATTAAAATATTTATATGCTTACTGCATAATGTAACAACTAAAATTATGTACAACAATAAATTTACTGAAATTATGAGCAAGGTACTTTTTATTGTAATTAGTCAAATATATTAAAAAACTATTTGCTGTTGAAGAATGGCTGAAGAATACATTGATAACTGTAATGCATTGTTGATTTTATGTACTTTTTTATATTACTGATTTTTGATCAATGTATAAATATAAAGCATGATTTTAAATGACTTACGATTTTTTTTGTAGAAAATCTGCTTCCAAAACAATGGTGCAAAGACACTCGGAGCTTGAGGTGGGATTGAAATGATAAGGTTTAACTTCAATGTCCTGGTTTAGAGACAAAGTTGCCCATTTTCTTTGCGGTAAACTGAAGCCAATATAACCCCTGGGTACTTCAGGGTGATATTTAATTGAAAAAATAAAGTGCTGTCCAGGTCCTGTACTAACCTCAATGTGCCTGAAATATAAACAAAGCTATACCTGTATGATAAGTTTTTGATAAGTATATATATATATATATATATATATATATATATATATATATATATATATATATATATATACAATATACTCCTACATTTTGCCAAAATTGTACCTAATATCTTCACAGTGTTTCTTGTTAAAAAACTGAAGCAGACCTGAACAGTGATCCCTCATTACTAGCAATTATCTGCAAATGCTTCAATTTCTTTTTTCAGGCAAAAAAATTTATTAGGTAATTATTGCCTGTCACTGTGACACTAATTAAATGTCTGAAACTACATACTCACCACACACAGAAACACATGCATGCACGCACACACATACGAGCACACACACACACACGCACTAAATAGCCTAATGCAACACTATAACAAAAGTACGATAAATGTTTGTTGGTACAAATTTTGACCAAAGAAGAACAATTAACAAGGCAAATCATGGTATCTTCTTCTCTGATGAAGGGCTCACTCAGAAGACCACTCAGCCTCTTGGAGCCAAAATAACTGACAGCAGAACTACAGATATAACTACAGCATATCATGATCACAACACTTTTTAAACTTTTTATTGTGTTCAATAAAATTATTATAATGTAATAAAAATTAGAAGGCTTTTAAAATATTATTTTGTATTGTACCTCCTAAGAGTTACAGTAGCCTATTATATCATAAAATTGTGTATTATGCTTCCTTTGATTCAAAATTTTTCAAGGAAGCTCCTCAGCAGTAGTTGGCACCCTGTACTACTTTAACCACTATCCTTTCAAGAAAGCTAACACACTCCTGGTTGTTAGTCACGCTAATCTTAGCTAATACCTAATAAATGTCACATAAAAACTGAGAACTTATTTACAAATAATTGTAGTTACCAATTACTTACTTGACATCATCAGCGAAATCATCTTTGTTAGCAACAGCACAGTTAGTCAATGACAACTCATCTGTTGGACAACGTCCCGCTTTCATCTTCTGATAAACAAAATTATAAATCATTATAATATACAATTTAATTAAAATATAATTTGAAGTAATACAGAAAATAAATTCTTATCAAAACATATGCAATGGAATGTGAGGTTAGCTCATTGTTATTCCCGCTCGCTTAATTTATTAATAAATGTTTAAAGCATCCATTAAAATAATTAGGTTATACCTTTAGAAAGTATTAACTTTCTAAAGGTAATTAAGTATAGATATAGTTTTTGAAGATGGAGGTTCTCCAAAACGTGTCAACGAAAGTAAAATTGACGAAGCTAGGGAAGGCATATCATTATACTGAACATAGTAAAAGTAGCTATGTTTTTGATTGCTAAAACGATAAAAAAATATACAAGATTTAACTGAAACAGTGTTGAACTTAACACTGGTGAAGAACTTAACTGACATGGTTGTTGGGTAAAGAACCTGACACAGTTGTTGGACAAAACCTATTTAATTAAACAGACACCATTTTAACATTTTCACTACAAGAAAAAAAACAAAATAATACATATTAAGTATTGCCTATTAGAATGTGATAACATGTATGAGCAGTAAATCAGTGTATAAATGTTAATGAGCATGAGCAATAACTTGTGTAGGAAATGTAATATGTTAAATGCAATGTATAAAGCAAGGAAATCACAATATAGTTCCATAACAGGCTAAAATCGTAAGTAATCTTTAAAAAAAATATTTTCTGTGGGTGAATATGTGTTAAACGGAAAACAATGTATACAATAAAAGAATAAATATTCAAAAATCACTGTTTGAAAAAACAACCTACACTGCATAAATACTTTTTTTTGAAAATATGCTTAGTTAATTTCAGATATAGACCTACCCATAATGTTAATTAGGTTAGTAACTGATACATTTATGTAGTGTAATTAATAACTCTTAGTCCTAACATACAATTAAAACTTTGTTTAAATTAGTCCTAATTTAATTCAGTTAATTTAACTGAAGGTTTAAATTAGGTCTTTACAAACCTACACACATTATATTCTAGACTTAATGAATTCAATGAAGCAAATAATTTATCTAACCAGTTAGGCCTATGCATTATTTTCAAAAAATATTAAAATATTTTTCTTCATAGTGAAACATTACATTTGTTTATTATAATTTTAAACCCAAATATAAATTAGTACATAGATAACATATTTTTTCAAAATGAAATAATTAAATTTAAAAATATGATATAAACATAACCTTACTAAACTAGAAGTTCATGAACAATCAATACCAGCCTATAAAAAAAATATTACATTAGAAATTTATTTTTTTAATAATTTTAATAACATTAACAGTATTAGGTACACATATCTACCTTATATTTATCTTATATAAACTGAAATGTAAGCTTTGTTTGAAAGTATTGATTTTAAAAAGTATTTCACAATTATTTTGATATGACTAAATTTTTGCACTGTTTAAATATTGGTAACAACATTTTTTAATAGAAATACTTTACATCAACATTAATTAGGCCTAATATAAGAAGCAAAATCCAGTGTGTTCTGATACCTTCATTTCTACAACAGCTAAACCTCACCAGACTATTACTACTTACTACTCTAATTTCAAAAATTTTCTTACCATTACTGTCATTTTTCGATGTCAACCTCGTTTGACTCCTGAAAACTGTACACCCACTACCCGCAATGCAGCCAAGGAAAATAAAGGCTACGTTCAAAAATTTTGTAAGCAATTTTGAGTGTTGTGTGTTCAATGACAATAAAATGTTTATTATGTATCAGCATAAGTTTTAAATTTTGTTGGTAAAGTGTTGGAAAAGTGTTTAAACTGTAATGACCAATCAGTGTACTAAAATACAATTATAATTCTTAATGTAATCATATTTCTTCTGCTGGAAATATTGTAATTTTTTAGAGTACGTACTTCTGCCCTTCCTAGCTTAAAACACTTTACATTTATTTTATTATATTTTTTGTGTGTTTAACATCTGACTATTGTGCATACTTAGGCTAATGCAGACGATCTTTACATTTATCAAAGCGCTATAATAGGACGCAGTGTATAATAGGAAGGCAGAGATATGTGCTCTACAAAAATTTAATTATATTACATACCTGTCCCATCTAGCATTAAATTCTTCAGCGCTTTTGCAGTTAAACATACTGTATCTTTCACATTGTATACAAAGAAATATATTTTTTAAATATTTTTATTAGTATATAAAGTATGTTACAATAATGCCCAACCCAGCCATTAAAATATTGTTAGAGCATTAATAGTTGAATATATTGTATAAAATGTTAAATGTAAAAGGTACACATTTTTATATTTGAATATGACGTAGATACGAGCTCATTTTCTTTAATATCTCAGTTGTTAATTTCAATTTAGCAATAAAATTAGTAATATAATTGTACAAATACAATCCAGTAATTACTTTTTATATTTTCCAAATGCTTACTTTACTTTTAAAAAAATAAGTAATTACTTTTTATATTTTTTAAATTTTCTGCCGCAGTTTTTTTAGATTTTTCTACTTTCCATTTTTCTTCTTGAACATTAACTCGCTTAAAATATAAAATATAATGATTTGTCACACTCTGTTTAGGAACGTAGTGAAAAAACAAATTATTTTGGTTGAATCGATTGTAAGTGTAACATTGTGCGAACTCGAGAGATTTCGTACGGAAAAAGCTGAGTTAACTAACTGCATCTATGAGTATATATAATTGTGGTTGTATATTTGACTTTTTCGTAGAAACTCGAAATTTGTAAGATCATTTTTTTTATATTATAAAAAAAATTGATATTATATTTTGAAGTATATAATAGTACAAGAATTTGTTTTTTTGTTTTTTGGTGTTTAACGTCCGAATATTTTGCACACTTGGTCTAATGCAGACGATGGTATGATTTATAGCGTATGAAAATGCCAAGCCCTGGCCGAGAATCGAGCCCGGGTCCTCGGGGTGAAAGCCCGAAAGCGTACTGGGGTACGCTATCAACTAGGCCACCGAGGCGGCTTTAATAGTAAAAGAATAAAGAATGGGAAAATATAATAGACATACATGTTTGCTTTTTATATTTTACTTCCAATAATGTCATTTTTAAAGAAAGATATTACTTTAAAAAAAACTAGTCATTATTTATTTGAAATAAACATTAAAACTAACAATAGTAAAAATGTATTATTTTATAATATTAAAAAAATAATAATAATAATAATAAAATTAATAAGGACTGATCCTTTCCTGTAATAGATTTAGTATGAATCAGAGAAAAATAGAACAGTTCTGAATGTAGTACAATATAATTTTTCTTACATGATAACTAGCTATAAAACAAATAAAAATTTGTAATTTATCAATACAATTATTTATTTATTAATATCAATTGAAAAAATTAATTTTTAATTTAAATTATTTGATTCAAAATAATATTTAAAAAGTGAATAACGGCCTATATTGTTAGAAAATATTATTATGTGATCATTTTAGTAGGTAGATCTAGGACTGTTCAATTCCAATACATTCTGTTATACTTGATTTTAGTAGTCAATAAAATTCCTTTATATTATTGTATTTTTTTGAAATGCTACGAACATTTTTATAATCATTGTTAAATTCGTATTGTTATAAAGTGTTTAAAATTTCGTTTAATTTTTAAAGTTTTTTTGTTAGTTTAGATGTAAACAATTTCTGCTAATCAAGTTTAATAACCTCAATTGTCATAAGTAGTAGTTGGAGAAATGGCTGCCAGTGAATGTCTTGTGTTCCCCAGAAATTATTTCCCAAAGTTTACCTGCCTATTGAATTGACACTGTAGTTATTTTTTTGAAATAGCAGTTGTGAATAATCATGACTTCTGAAAGGTAAAGTGTTTTTGCAAGCTCCGCTTTAGTTAATAATATGCTTAACACACAAAATTCTAGCCGCAAATCAATACGCAATCTTTGTGGGCCTGGCCTTACCCCTTTATTCTAGGGCCAAGTTCTAAAGATCTGTCACTGCTTTCTTTCGTTGGCCAAATATTATGTTTCTACATAACTTCTAACAAATACAACGAATTCTGAAGAATACAAGTCATATTTATTTAAATAATTATTGCATATTTACATTGAGTTATTTATTAACAAAGTAAGTAAACTAAAAGTGTAGGCAGGCTACAATTTTTGTGCAAATTAATAATGTACTAATATATTCAACATCTGGAGCAAGGATGGCATACAATTTTTTAAAAACTTATCAGTATTAGTATAAGACTTCCAAATATTTTGTTAAAAAACTATGACATATTTTTTTTCTAGTTATGTTGTAAACATTGTCAGAAACTAATTTATTTGGTAATTATGTACCTATATTGACAGCTTTTTGCAATTTTTGCCTTTATAAACTAATCTATAGGCATTCCAGATCAAGAATATAACTTTTTTTATTGACAATAGTTATAAAACAACAAATTAACAATAATAAAAAAAGAATATTTTCTAACCTAAGTCACCATAAATGATCAAGTCCCTGACAGGAGTAAATGAACTATCTACTTTCACAGTGTAAGCTATATAGACTAATGTCATGTAACTTTCTTGTTAACAGCTGAATAAAATATGTAATTTGATACAAGATTTTCTTGTGTAGGCTCTCTATATTACGTTAGCATGTAGTATATTTCTTAAAAGAACATTTCATAGTTCTTTTCGTAGTGTATGAAAAAAATACATATAAATCTAACATTATATTCTTTTTTCTGGAATTTTAATTCTCTATAATTACTAATTATAAAATGTTTAGTGTACAGTATCTATTGTATTGCGTGCACACAAAGTAATATGTGAAATAGGGCCTATTGTTTGATTTTCTAATTCTAAAAGTACTATTCAGTGTTTTATTAACCTTGTGACATTTGCAAGGATAGGATTCTAAGCTTATTATAGCCTACTTGCATCCTGGAAATATGACAAAGTGCTTCAGACAGTTTTTAAATTTTCCTGAGAGTACAATATAGTTTTTATAAGTAAAACAGTAGAGCTAGGCTACACAGTGTTTTTTGTTTTAAAAAACTGATTGTAGAGACTAGGCCTAATGATTCAAGAAGAAGATAAACATGCATTAGATGGTAAATATGCTTTATGATTTTTACTTCTTTATTTTTAAAAGCAAACATACAAAAATATATACAGTTGAAAATATAAAAAAATGACCATAACAAAACTTTTAAAATTTAATGTCTTCAAAAATACAAAAATATAGTGCAGTAGCCTAATCTGAATCATTAATTAACAATAGTCTTATAGGGTATAGATTTAATATGCAAGGTCCATAGACTCTTAGTGCAATTAATTACTATATGATAAATATATCTAGATAAAACTGAGTTTTGGGGACTTTTGTCAATTTTGGTAATTTTTGCACTAAAACACTTCTCAAAAAATATAAATATGCCCATTATTAATAATCCAAAATATAAAAGTTTAAAAACAATAGGAAGTTATAAAAAAGTGAAAATAAAAGTGTCAAACATAACTCCAAAGTGACTACCGCACGAAAGTGAGAAATGTGTTTTTAATGTTAGGAACCAGTTTTTAAAAACTGACTTAACTTGACTTGGCTGTTACGTGTTTAACCTAACAACTTGGCTGTTTCACATTTAATGAAATGTGTTTATTAATAATGTTTATCATCTGCGTATAGACCCTGTTGGATCACGCAAAGCACTCCAACTCATGTCTTGCTCCTTCTAATCCTCCACACCTCCCTCATCCTGTCCCCATGGATCCTCTTCCGCTCCTCCGTCCATTTTACCCCTGCTCTCTTTGGGATTTCATTCTCTGGGACCTTCCAACCGAGCGTCTTTCTCCTGTATGCGTTCCTGTCTTCAACGTCTGTTTTATATATATATATATATATATATATATATATATATATATGTAATTAAAAAAAGAACTTCATAACCTAACTTAACTCAACTGTGGGGTGTTTCACTCAGTTGTTATGTGTATAAGTAGTATTCTTTAAGAAGTACTACCCTGGACTCGGTTGTTGCGTGTTTAACTGAACTCGACTCAGCTGTTTAGTATTTAATAAAATGTGTGTTATTAATAATGAAAAGAATATATATTTCTTTTTTTTTAAAGAACTTCACTAACTCGACTTGATTGTTGGGTGATTAACTCAGTTGTTACATGAATAACCAGTATTCCTTAAAAAGTGTACTGAAAAAGTAATCACACACTAAAAAAATAAAGTAAAATAATCCTTTTAGTAAGTTCCTTAAAAAGTATAACATTTGTAAAAAGTGTCATTTCAGCAGACAAATAACGGCCATTTTTTTAACGATGTTTTCATTACAAAAACTGTCACAGTAATAAATGATTTCTTATAAACTACATATTAATGTAGTGAAGTAAATTTACTTACAAAGTAAATATGTAAGTAAATCCATAAAAAGTAAACATGCAAATAAATTCATGCAAAGTAAGCATCAATGACGTCAGAATATAGGTTAGAAATACAGGTTAATAACAAATGGCTAAACATCATAATTTCATTATGATACATTTATCATAATAAATTTAATATTCCGCGTCTTAATGGCCCTCAAGGAAATGATATAACACATAATACAAGCAAAAAATCTTTAAAATCGTGACTTTTGAAAAGACCCTAAAAGTTAGAAATATCTCTGTCTATTACAAGTGTAGTGTAATTTGTAGCATATAGAAATACTATTTTAGAATACCTAGCCTAATAAGTTTTACCCAAATTTTATTTATGCCATTTTCTTAAAATAAAGACTTTGCTTATGTGCAATTTTATTCAGGTAATTTTTCACCCTTAAAAGTTTAAATATTTAGTCATGGTTTAAAATGATATGACAATGTAGGTGCTGTCTTTGATGACACACAGAACACATTATGCTATCAGCCCATTGAGTCAGGTATTGAACATCAATATCAAACATTTTTTTTAATTGACATTTAATTTTTTCTAAATAAAATGCTAAAAATAATGTTTAGTACTTAAAAACTAATACAGCAGTTTTTTTGAAAATGACACATTACTTTGTAACTTAGATTATGTATAAGTCTGTAGAAAATTTGTAAAATATTGTACAAAATTATAAATAAGGCTGTTCAGTTCTAAAAGCTGTATTTAGGCTCTGCTTATGAGTATTTTAAAACAGTTTTTATACTTGCAAATTTGTGTAGGCCTTCTCCCAAGACAATAGGGCCACTCCCATTTCCCTATGACCTGATGTTTTACCAGTCATATTTAAAATGGAATATAAAGTAGCAAGAAGTGAATATTTAAAAAATTGAAGTACACTAATCAGTGTTCATTGCTGGTTCGTATTGGTCCAGTTATAGTCAGGGCCACATTTAATTAAGGTGCAAACTTTATTAAGGCACTTTTAGTCACTTTCGCTGTTGGCACCATTTTACTGTTATATAATTCACTGTTCATTTTGAAGAATATTAAAACAAAAGAATATATTGCCCTTCATTGTTCATCAATACTCTATACAAGTATAGATATTACTTATTCTGTAATATCCCACCCAATTTTTTATAATTATTTATCTTTGTTCCTTGTGATTTTTTTTTGGGCCTGAAAATTTTGTACTCTAGACACGAGCCTAATCGACCTAGTGGGAAATACTGCCTTGTTTATATTACTCAATTTATTGCTAAACAACTGATATTAAAGAAAATGTAGTCTACACTTATATCACATTCAAATATAAAACATCAGTCTTATCCAACTGCTAATGATCCAATAATTGTGATGAATGAACCAGACGTGCAGTATAACAATTCTTTAATAAATTGAATATATCCTAATGAACTTTTATTTATATATAGAATGATAAATCTGTATTTCATTCATTTGACTGTAATTCATTTCAAGATTCATTTAACTATAAATGCTCTAAAAATTTTGTTAGATTGGTCGATTAAATATGTATTGAGGTCTTTAATGGTGTTAATTATAATTAAAATATTTTGTTATTTAACATATTTATATTCTGCACATAATTATAAACAAGTTTAATATTAAATCTAAAAAAATTTTAGGTCAGTAGTAATAGATTTTGAATTCATGTCCCTTAGCTTTATAAATAGTGGAGCCATGAATGCACTAGAAACTCACTGGTAGACTTATTAAATTCACTTCGAAAATACTAGTAATTTGTATATGACAAGTGTAATGCTTTTTTACGTGTTATTTGTTATTCATGCTGTTGCCAGTTTCTAGTTTTGCCCTTGTAAAAAGTGTTAAAAACCCCACAGCAAAAGTTTTCGCTTCATTAGACACAATATTTCTTTTCTCTTGAGAGTTTTGAAGTTCGATTACATATAAGACTTCCTTTTTTTTAATATGTTGTCGATTACATATAAGACTTCCTTTTTTTTAATATGTTGTACGAACCCTGCTTACATTAACAGGATTTTATATGTAATGGCAAAATAGCCTTGACTTTTAATAAAAAATCAGGTAATATTATCCTTTTATGGTAAATTGTTTTGAAGATTTATGCAAAAATTTATGAAAACAAAACATACCAAGTTTTTGTACAAGTTAAAATTAAAAAAAACATCTTAAAATAGCTAGCTGTATGGTTTGTGTAGTCTAATGGTTCTAATATTGTAAATACATGGGCATTTATATTGATGAACTTTGCACAAGATAATGTAAAGGCCATTGATAACATAATGTTTCTTTATTAGGCCTATATCAAATTTACTTTTCATTTTAAAGCAAATCTAGTGATTGAGGAAAAATTAAAGTATATTCATTTTGCAAGATGTTTTTTAAATATTTTCTAAATATGTAGACTAATATTTTTAAATATTAAACAAGTGGACTAATTCAGTAGACTAAACAAGTAGACTAATTCAGTTTGGAACAATGAAGATTACCTCCAATTTCATTAATCCAACAGCTAAAGTCTTCATTAAATTCTTGCCTCAAAAACTTGTTTTCCTGATAGCAAATACTGTACTAATTGCGTACAGTGAATCTGTTTATAGTCTATAACTCTTAATTGAGATGAGACTGCATCATTAAAGATGTCGCTTTGGAAACAGAAAGGGAAAAATCAGTGATTTAAACTGAAACAGCCTACAGTATGCCAACCTAGTCCTCATTAACCTTGACATTACCAATAGTTTAATCCTTCAAAGAGAGTTACTGACAGAATATCTGGATTCTTTAGTTTGAATCACAAAGCAGAAAAGTGATATATTTATTTATAAATATATTCAGTTTATTTATAAACTGAAGTATTATTTACTGTATTATGGAAATTTGCACATCTTTTGTTGAGGTTTGATGTTTGAAAGTAGGCATACTGTGTGACTGTATGGCTTAATCAGTTTTGTTGCACACACACACACACACACACACACACACACACACACACACACACACACACACACACACACACACACACACACACACACACACACACACACACACACACACACACACACGACAATTAGATATTTACACATATATATATATATATATAAAATGCTGCCTCGGTGGCCTAGTGGATAGCGTACTAGGCTTTTAGCCTGCGGACCCGGGTTCGATTCCCGGCGAGGGCTTGGCATTTTCATGCGCTATAAATCATCCCATTGTCTGCATTAGCCCAAGTGTGCACAATAGTCGGACGTTAAACACTAATATATATATATATATATATATATATAGTAAATGTCTAATTGTCACAGATATTTTATGAATAAATAACTTTATTCATTTATTTAGTCTTTACCATTTTCACTTTAAATGCATGGCCATGTTTATGTTAAAACCATAAAAATGTTTTAGGAAATGTTAAAGATTCCAATCGAGATCCATATCTACACCATAAGAATTTACAAATACGTCAAGACAAAAAACACAAGTTCATCTGCTGAATTACTAATGTCACTTCGTATAATAGCATACATTTCTGAGCACAAACAATCTGAGACTTACAATTATTTTTAAATAAGAAAGTTTTATTATGTTAAAAAATATACAGTAAACATTAAAGCATATGAAAAAGTATTATGATGTAAAAGTCAAGTATTTGTGAGAAAACGTTTTTATTGACAGTAGTATATGGTTTTAAAAAAATCCCAAGTAACTGTGGTTTTCAGATAGAATTGTAAGTAAAGGTTCACAACCCTGATCCTTCACAATTTAAGGTAATAATGGCACTCCTACAGATGTATTTTTCATATTAAATTTGATAATTTAAATAATACAACCTTTTTAAGTCTGTTGTTAATAACCATTCTATCAAATATAATATTTCAAGTAAAAAAAAAGTTATTCCTATTCTCAGCAATAAATTCATACTGAAAACAAAATCTAAGTTTATTTTCAGTTTAATTTAATTTGCATAGACTAAACAAGATTAGGTATTTATTTTAGTAACTACTCTGTTTTGTTAACAATAAGAAAAATGTCGTATTTGTAGTTAGTTTTCCAAGGCTGACTACACTATTTTTTTTTGCCGGCGCAAAAAAATTTTTTAGGTCATTTAATCTAAAACAAGAAACTAGACTGCCTGCAAATATATAAAAATATTTAAATACAAATTTAGCCCAATTTAGATTTATGAGTAAGCCATGTGTTAAACTCAGGCAATCTGTTTATACTTCTATTGTTTGTTATTTACAATTAATTTGTTTAGGCCATCTTTATTATTTCTAAATGTATCTGCTTTATTACTGTGGTAACATTTAATGCTTTTTATTTTTGGATCATATCATGAAGCCAAATAAAGTACATTTAACATAAGTTTAACGATTTATAAATCCTAATGCTCGACAGGGTTTATTTTCATATTTTTAATTAGGTTTAAAAATAAATTTATAATTATGCAAATTATCAATGAACCCAAATTGTCAACTGCACTAAATTGTCAATGAACCAGATAGAAAAGATATAAAAAAAAAATATTTCCCTTACTAATTATTATGAAAGTGGTGAAGATGAATCATGACCAGTTGCTGGAAACTGCTTAGTGGTATGTGTGAACTTAGGATACCTTAATCCTCAACCTCAACACCCCATGGCCAAACCAAAATGGCAAGAGTTTCAAAGTTACCGCATATCTACGTTTAGCAGTTCCAATCCAATAAAACCTGGTTAGATTAACCTAGCTCCAACAGTCCAAGATATAACACTAATCAGCCATACCTGGACAACACATGTTCTCTTGTTACAGACAGTTTGCTGGATAGGCCTGCAGAGCAGTAGAGCAAGAAGAGGAATCAGATTATTTTTATTAGGCCGATAAGGCAGTAACCTTGATCATAGAGTATTTTAATTTCAGTACAAACACAATTCTTCCTAAATTATTTATTTAAACAGAAACCAACAAGTTTACAGTTAAAAAAGGTTTTAAATCATCCTGCAACAATATATTGCAGCCGTTTGATGATGGGGTGAGCAGAATACTGCATGTTGCTGCATAATCCAATAATAACTATATATGTTAAACTGTTGTAGTTTTATATTTTTTAATAAGTGATGGGTTATATTTGTTTAGAATGGAATGGGTGGAGATAATTGAGCCTCGGACGAAGGAGCACATGTATGCCAATCTGACAACTGGAGAGTGTGTGTGGGATCCTCCAAAAGGTGTGCCTGTGTGAGTATATTGGTACTACTTTTATAAATTTGAAAAACCTTATCCAAAATTTTATTTATCTTGGTAAAAAACGTAAATAGTTGATAAAGTTTTGGTTAATTTTTTTAAAACTAATGTTTTATCACAACAAAAATAAAATGTAATCAATGGTACTTTCTAGAAATATGATTTTGAAATCAATAATTGATCAAATTAAATTATATTTAGAATTGACAAATTTTTATTAGAATATAGTGTGTTGGGAGTGTAGGAGAGCTTGTGTTTTTTTTTAATAATTGTGAAATGATTTACATGGTTTTTTAATATATCATCTTTAAAAATACAAAGGATGTTAAGAAAATTAGTTTAATTTCTGTCTAGCCGATGGAGGAGTAACGTTGGCGGTGTTATTTTTGCACATCAGTGTAGCTTAGCTCAGTATGGCAAGGTCTTGGGAGCTATTGTAAAATGCTGTGTTGTTTTTGTGTGAAAATAACCTAAAAGATATTTGTAGAGGTTCATTAAAAAAAAATTTATGTTTATTGCACAAAATTGTGAAATATAAAAAAATGTATATGCCTGAACTGTATTAAAGTGGATATATTTTGTAGCGTTGCATTTTCCTATAAAAGCGATATGTATAGAGTTTTGTATGCAGTGACTTGTCAGATCGTTAAACTGGCTCTAAGCTTAGTGTTTCTATCCTGTCAAGATCATAAGATCATTTTCCTTTCGTTCATCATGAAAAAGACTTGTCTGAATTGTTTTTACTCTCACATTTCACTCACTCACCCTTCTGAAAACGCAAAACTACTGGAGGAGCTGTATTGCCAGTTTGGAAGCAAAAAAAGTTATACAATTGAGGGGGGGTTTCACACTTTTTGCTACAAAAACTCAAGTACTGATAGAGCTGGAGTGCGTGAAGTGGTTAAGGCGTTGGTCAGTCTGTTACATCTCTGAACTTGTGAACCTCATGGTCATTAGTTCATGACTGCAGTTACTGCTGTAATTTTTTCTTTTATGTTAACACAGTCCCTGGCCTTTATTACTCTTAAATATATATATTGGACAAGAATATGAATAATTTTTAAAACCATTGTTTCAGAAAGAAGACAGACAACAATCAGTGGTGGGAGTTATTTGATCAGAACACAAGTAGGTTCTATTACTACAATGCCACTTCACAAAAGACTGTTTGGCATCGACCTCAAAACTGTGATATTATTCCTCTTGCCAAATTGCAGGTAGGCCTACATATAAAACATGAAATAAAATATAGGTTGTTTCATAGGTTTGCGTTATTTAAAATTTTTATTAAAGTCTTACATTTTAAACATTTTGTTGTTGTTTAAATTTTTACAAACATTTTTTTAAAGTTTAGATTTATGGCAGAAAAACAGGTAATTGGCGTTGACTTGAACTAAGACATCAATTTTAGTACTTTATGGATGACCCTTTTAAGAGAAGTTCAAGAATGATAAGATCCCCTAGTGATAAAGTTAGTACAAACACAGGGGACAAAAATACTAGTTTGTTAAGAGAAAATCATGAACTTCGATACAGGATTCAAGAACTAGAGAACATGGTATTAGATCTAAGACAAGAAATGAAGGATTTAAAAGCTAAGAATAGTCTTCTTAAAGAGATTCAGATAAGTGGTTCAAATAAGGAAAATAGTGATGAAAAACTAGAACACTCTGTATACCATACAGACGAAGAGGATCTGGCTCAAGAAACAGAATGGATTATCAAGAAAAAAGACCTAACAAAAAAGGAAAGCTGTATTCTCTCCAGAAATACAAGAGCAAGCGTGTGAAGAGAAGATGAGTCCTTCCCGCCAAAGTAAGGAAGACATGATAAAACATTCAAAGGATGTAAGAGCTAAAATGAAATTACAAAACCTCCGCCTATAAATATAGTTGGGGTAGCCAGTTACTCGAATTTGCAAACAATACTGCAAGTTGCTTCAGATAAAGACTATAAATTAACTGCTCTAAACAATAATGTTTGGAAAGTAAACATGCCAGACTCTGACAGCTACAGAGCTGTTACACAAAAATTGAAGAGCGACAACATACAGTGGTACTCGTTCGAAGATAAGAATGAAAGGCCAATTAAAGTAATGGCTAGAGGCTTACATTCATCGTGTGCTAAAGATGATATTATTGACAACTTGAAACAACAAGGTTTCAAGATTCTCGATGCAGTCAATATCTTGAAAAAGAAAAAAGTGAAAACGAGAATGGTGAGATAATAACACAAAGGAGAGGTCTACCTTTGTTTATGTTAACTTTTGACAACAAAGAGATTGTTGATAACATTTATAATATTAAATCAATTCTTAACATTGTGGTAAAAATTGAGCCCCTTAGAAGGAATCTCACTCTAATACCTCAGTGTAAGCGATGTCAAGGGTATAATCATACTCAAGGGTACTGCCAGAGAGACCCAAGGTGCGTAAAATGTGCTGGGAAACATCTAACTGCGGTGTGCACAGTGAGTAAAAATAATCCTCCAAAGTGCGTTAACTGTCACGGTAAACATCCAGCAAATTATCGGGGCTGTGAGGTTGCCAAAGAATTGCAGAAGCGCAGAAATGGTGTATTAAGAATTAAAAATCATATTCAAAGGAATATAAATAGTAGGCCTACTATACAACAGGAATCCAACAGAACATCTAACAGTACGAGTAACGACACTAGTATGGCACCGACAACATATGCGAAAGCCTTAGGTAGAAGTTTTTCCGAACAGCATCAATAGAAAAGAATCTGGAAATCATATTAGAAAAACTAGATGAACAAAGACACACAAATAAGTTAATATTTGAAAGAATAAGCAAGATAGAAAGCAATATGAATAAAAATAAGAAAAAAATGAAAACATGAACCATACTTTGCGAATAGCCACTTGGAATGCTAATGGACTTTCTCAGCTAGCCATGGAGTTGGAATTGTTCCTCATTAATGAGAAAATTGATATCTGCTTGGTGTCAGAAACACACTTCACTAATCAATCCTATTTTAAAATCAGAGACTTTTGCCTTTATCATGTGGATCATCCTTCAAACAAAGCCAGAGGAGGCTCTGCTGTCCTTATCAAAAACAACATTAAACACTATGAAAGTTTTGAAATAAAGCTAGAAACAATGCAAATTACAACAGTTGCAGTGAAATTCAAAAACAAATACTTTAATATATCATCTATATATTGTCCACCTAGACATAATCTAAGAAGGAGGACTATTTAAAGCTTTTAATACACTAGGACATAATTTTATAATAGGAGGTGACTTCAATGCAAAGAACACTTATTGGGGGTCACGATTGACTACTGCAAAAGGTAAAGCATTATACGAATCGGGAGAGAAATTAAATGCGATTTCTACTCCACCGGCAAACCAACTTACTGGCCATCGGTTCTAGAAAGATCCCTGATCTTCTTGATTTTTTCATCGCTAAAGGCGTGTCGGATGGGTATGTGTGTGTTGGTGAAAGTTATGAGTTGGCTTCTGACCATTCTCCAGTTATTATGACAATAAGTGGGAATATAATACAAAAGATGAACTTCCTAAGTTAACAAATCTTAAAACTAATTGGGATGATTTTAGAAAGGAGTTGAGTTGTAGAATAGAACTGCAAACATCTCTTAAGACTCCTGATCAATTGGAAGACGAAGTAGAGGCTTACATCCATAATATCCAAAAATCAGCTTGGAATAGTACACCTTGGTTATCCAAACCTAAGAGTAATATCACATACCCGATAGAAGCACAGGATTTGATTCAGAAGAAAAGGAAAATCCGTAAAAAGTGGCAGAAAACTCGAGTGCCTCAATATAAATCTGAGTTAAATGAACTGAACAATAAACTTAAGAGATTATTGAAACAAATTAAAAGCGAATCCATTTCTAGATATCTTGAAGGGCTATCGTCAGATAAGGATAGTGACTACAAAATATGGCAAGCCACTAAAAGCATCAAGAGACCTAGAAACCATATTCCACCAATTAGGAAGGTTGACAATACTTGGGCAAGAAGTAATAAGGAAAAAGCTGATTTGTTTGCTGCTCACCTAGAGAACACATTCAAACCATTTGAGGCGCAAGCAGCAGGTGAAACATTAATACCAATAGAAAAGAAACGACCTAGTGGATATTGGTAAAGTAACATACAACGAACTTGTAAAGGTAATAACAGGTTTAAAAGCTAATAAAGCTCCTGGTTATGAATTAATAACTGGAAAAATTGTTAAGGAATTACCAGAAAAGGCTGTTCGAAAATTATTACATTTGATAAACGCCTCTTTTAGGCTAAGATATGTCCCAAGACAGTGGAAAATAGCAGAGGTTATAATGATACCTAAGCCAGGAAAAGATCACAGGAGAAAGCATCTTACCGTCCCATCTCTCTTTTGCCAATTATCTCAAAAGTCTTTGAAAAACTCTTGGTAAAACGCCTCAAACCTATTATTGAAGAGAGGAACCTAATCCCACATCATCAGTTTGGGTTTAGAAGTCAACATTCGACGATTGACCAAATACATCGGATTACCAATGTTGTTGAAAGAGTACTTGAAGAGCGTAAAATCTGCTCATCACTGTTTCTGGATATGGCACAGGCTTTTGACAAAGTCTGGCATGAAGGCTTATTATATGTTACAAAGAGATCTTCCAAACCAATTTTATGAATTACTGAAGTCATACATGTCAGAAAGATGCTTTAGGGTCAAATGTGATGGTGAATATTCTAGAATAAAGGATATAGCTGCAGGAGTTCCTCAAGGAAGCGTATTAGGACCTATTTTGTTTCTGTTATATACAAGAGACATACCTCAAGATTCGATACAGTAATTGCTACTTTTGCAGATGATACTGCAATTTTGGCCGTTGGGGATAATGTAGAGGAAGCAAAACTGAAAATTCAAAAATCTATTGATAAAGTCAGTATCTGGATAAGGAAATGGAGATTAAAATTAAATGAATCTAAATCAAACTACATAAACTTTACCAATAGAAAGATAAACCCAACCAATATTGAACTAAATGGTCACTCATTAGCTCCTGTTAATACAGCAAAATACCTTGGGATGACGCTTGACTTAAAACTTCATTGGAAAGAGCATGTCAAGAAGAAAATAAGGGGATTAAATATTAAATTCAAGAAAATGAATTGGCTGCTTGGTAGGAGATCTACACTAGACCTACACAATAAACTTTTAATTTATAAGCAATTACTCAAACCTGTTTGGACTTATGGAATACAGCTGTGGGGGTGCACGAAGAAAACAAATGCTAAAGCCGTTCAAGTATTCCAGAACAAGGTTCTGCGTAGTATTGTTAATGCACCATGGTTCGTGCGTAATGATGACCTGCATCGTGACCTCAGGATGAATACGGTTTCAGAAGAAATAATGAAATACGCAATCATGCATAAAAACAGACTACAAAAACATGTCAATCCTGAAGTGTTGTGCTTGTTGAATAACACAGATGATGTTCGCCGTCTTAATAGAACAAAGCCCTTGGATATTAGTGGACGATAATAAATAAAACAAGAGTAACACATGAACATTGTGTTTAAAATTTATGGGACTCCATTACTGAATGGTGATCCAAACAAAGTGACATCGTAATATCAAATGTAAATTACTTGTTAAGTGTAAATTCTTAGTTGTAATTGTTATATAATAAATAAAAAAAAAATTTTAGTACTTTTTATCATATAGAAAAAAATTGCAAAAAATTATGAGGAACCACTATTCACATTTATTTTTTTGTTGGTTGTGTGATTTTCATTAAATAAAGATTTTAACTCTTTAAGGTAAGGTATGCTTAAATCATGGTTTAATATTATAACCATCACTAAAGAAAAAGTTTGGTGCACAAAGTAGTGACTAGTGGCACGTGACCACAATCAGCTCATTATTTTTATGAACATGTGTTCTCATCAACCACTGACTTTGCTGCTTTCAAAATGTGAAATATGGTTTCAGTCGGTCTCGCAATTTTCTAGTGTCTATTATGATAGATGTGCAGAATATATCGTTGAATTAATTTTACTAATTGTTAATATTTTATTACAGACACTCAAACAAAATACTGAACCTGCAGGGGACGATTCGTTCGAAACATCTGCTTCAAGAAGAGCCAAGGAATCTGTAGCAACTCAGACTCCTGGTCGTCCGAGAAACCATTCCCAAAATACTACTAAGGTTTCTTAAAACATTATAATTAATTTTATAAATAAAATGAAACCCTATAAAAATGATCGTAATATTAAACAGAATATTAAGCAGTGTGTATTTAGTAAATGTCCAAACAGCTTTTTTAATTTTGTCAGTAACCATTGCAGCTGAGGACTTGCTAGATCATGTTAATTTTATCAATTATAGCTGCCAACTGGCTAGGTCATGTTAATCACTGGATCTTATTTCTTTTTTTTTTACTTTAGTGGTTTTTACTAAAAATCAAATATTTTCACTAAAAAAACAAAAAAGTGAAACCTGACATATTCCAAGAAGTTTGATAAGAGATAGTATTTAAGTATTAATGGAAATTAAACTGCACCAAAATAACTATTTTAGCTTAAACTGTCTTCGATAAGAAAATTATAGCAGTAGAAGTTGTAATTAGAATGATGAACGTATTAAGTACAAGGTGTTTTATATAATAAGTTTTTTTATAGAGCCAAGAATCAAATGAAAATGTACAGACAGGCACAGTGGCGGCTCTGCAACGTGCTGTAGCTACCGAAACACAAACATCTCCTCTTAGTTCTCCTAGGTCTTCAAGAAGATCACATCATCACCATCACCATCATAGGTAGGCCCTAACCTACCATCATCGCATCAGGTTTTGATTGTATATCCAGAGGTATTAAATACATCAGGTTTCAGTCAAATTAAAATTCTACTCACTCATTTAGCAGCTGGACATACTATTCGCTATTCAAAATAAAAAAATAGTATATTAAGATAATTGTTTAGCCTGTATAAATGTGATGACAAGTATTTCATTTGTTTTTTCCTGAACTCTTGCATCCTTGGTGAATTTATAAACCCAGGTCCTCCTGGTGTATTATGTAGTACAGTGTATCACTATATCGCTTTATAACATTAAACAATACAAGTTTTTATTTTATTATATTTATATAATATCATTTTATAAGGTAGCATAATACAAAAGGAAGAAATCTGGTTTTAGATAAACAGAGTTTAGAATAGTAAAATAACTCTTGATTTATCTCAGTTAAAACTTAGAAGAAAACATAGAACTCATATAACAACTTTTTTCCACAGGTTATTAGTATACTTTTCTTGAAAATGACTACAGTGACATTTGTATCAATTGAAAGAGAAATGTTCTTAGATTAACCAAAGTTGTTTTTTGTTTATTTGTTTTAATTTAAATATTAATTGTAAGCAGCTTTTGGTTTCACTAATAAGTAAACATTTTTTTTTTAAATTAAGCGTGTTCAAAAAACAAATTTGAGCAATATTTACAAATAAATAGTATGAAAAAAGAAATTTAATGAAAAAAGAAACAAAATAAAAATGCTTTTTTATTAAAAACTTTCAAGAAATACTAAAATAACAAATAAAATAATACTAAAATAAAATACTTGTTTTGGCAAACAAGTAGCAATTAAAGGATGGTATTTTTATAAGTTAAACTTTTTTTTTTGGTATCCGATGACTATAAAGTACTACTTTATTTGTTATAGGCACCAACACCAGTCTTCAAATCAGTCTTCACAGCCACAAGTAAGCACACCTAGTCGTTATAGTGGAAGTATTCCTAGTTCAGAGTGCAGCCGACCAAGGAAAGGAAGTCAAGGATCTTGGTACAACCGTACAACACATACACAAGTGAGTACATTTTGTCATCGTAGTGCAAGTATTATTCCTGGTTCATAGTGCAGCTGACCAAGGAAAGGAAGTTAAGGATCTTGGTACAACACATACACAAGTGAGTATATGTAATCATCATAGTCCAAGTATTATTCCTGGTTCAGAGTGCAGCCAATCAAGGAAAGGAAGTCAATAATGTTGATACAGTCGTACAACTCATACATAAACGAATTGATTTCGCTTCTGGATCTACCTTATCTTCTTTAGGTCAGTAGTCATTTTGAAGAAACAATATATGTAAAAAAAATTCTCCAGTAATTAATACTATAGAATTTTATGGAAAAGCTAAAAATAGTAATTTACTAAACCCCTATCAAACAAATTGTAATTGTATTTGGTGAATTGAATCAGTTTTCCAATCTAGTAAATCTGTTTATCAGTTTACAGTTCTTATTTTGTTTTATTTTTACAGTTCTTATTTTGTTTTATTTATAAAATCTTTAACTTAACGTTCTTTTCTAATGTTGTAAGAACAATTCCTAATTGAAATTTGTTTTCAGACTGGCCCTATTCAAGATTCAGGAAGGTCAAGTGACTCGAGTTGTGTGTCGTTGAGTAGAAACTCATTAGAGTCCAACGTACGGCCTTTAGAATCTCCAATCCATTGTGGTGTAAAACATTCCCCTTCTCAAGGCTTAACTTTATCTACTTCGACGCCAGTACTAAAGAAAAAGCCTCTTAGCGATGCCAATATTCAATCAGGGCCTGTATGCACAGACAGGAGGAATCAATGCTCCGGGATACAGCGTAGTTCGTCAAATGCTGCCGCTCATCTACCGACCAAACAGAAGAGTTTTGACATTGACATAAGTAAGTTTTGATTTTTCCCTTCAAGTAACTTTCTCAATGGGACATACGGATTATGCGAAAAATAGATTTCAAAGAAAACTTAATTAAATATTGGATTTTTTTCAAAATCTTTGGTACAGTTAATTACTTTAGCTATAAATGTATGTACAAAATCTGATTTTTAGAAATCAACCGGATTTTCAACAATCTTGAGAAATCAAACTATTATTTCCAAACAATATTTTTTATTGAGAAGGATAGGGATCTGTACATTTTATTGGGTACTTAAAAGGTTTTCATTTAAGCATTTTAAAATAATTAAATTGAATATGAGAAAGTTTGAACAAATTCTTGTACAATTTATTTTTAATTGTAGTAATTTTGTATACCATGTTAATGTTATCTTCAAATATTTTTTTGTTACTTTTCTTATTGTAACAAATTTTTGTTTAAATCTCAGGTAAATTTAATATATTTTTTTAACATGTTAGCTAATACTATCTGAGAAAATGTATTAACATTTTTATTTTCTATCAGGTGTTGGCGGTGGATATAGTTTAGGCCATGAAAATCGTAATACTGGTGGTACAGTAGGCAGAACAAGACCTATTCTTTGTACAAGTCAGTCTAATCAGCAGCTTTCTCGCAGTAGGCCACAGAACCAGCAACAGACTGTTGTAAGTATCAGTCAGAGCCCGTTAAAGCAAATCAAAACATCTTAATTTGTTAGGAGGTAAACTTTGAATGATCTGCTTTTTTTTTTAAAAAAAAGGTTTTTGGCAAAAACACTGAAGGCTATTATCACCCTTTTACAGTGTTATATAAAAGTGACATTATGAGATTTAACTCTAATTCTAGCTTTAGTGGAAGGTTATGAGTAGCTACTGACTGTCACAGCTAATATTTATCCTTACTCGTTTAATGACAAGTAACATTTTCAATTACCAAATGTTCTGTAATGCATGGGAAGAGCAAATCTTTAAAAATTGTTCCTGATATAGTGAAGTGTATTCAAAGTATATTTCGAAGTTGTTTATATTTAAAGCAGAATAGTACATGTTACAACCGTTTTGTGCCAGGCCTCAATCTGATGCAGTCACCTTTAGAATCACATTCAAATTTCTATGCAAATAATTATTATTAATGTTTATTCTAGTATTCTGACATAATGGTAGGGGTCACTTATGTATCACATGGTGTAAAAGTGTATCACATTGTACAAACAAGATGTCAGATTAAAAATTAGTCATATTTTATATTAAAATAATGTTTATAGACATAAAAAAAAGTAAGTCTAGTAAAAATAGTTTTTAGTAAAACATTATAAGTGTCATGATTTTTTTCAGTATTGTCAGTAAATTATTTTTTCTTTTTGGTTTTGCTGCTATAGTAATCGGGTAAAAAAAAATTAATCATTTTTGATTCCAGAAAATACTTCACCCATCTCCTGTGACAGAAATAGGTTAAAAAATGCAACTTTTCAAAAAGTCTTGCTATATCGACTCAACATATTTCCAAATAAGTTTTTTTTTGTTTTGTTTTTCAGTTATGGTTGATCGTAGTTTCCAGTACAACCATTTTTTTTTTTTAACATCATCATTAAATATTTGTTATTGTTGGTTATTCCTTTTACTGTTTTTGTTGTTTTACACACCTTATATGTTTACATTGTCTCACTCCATAATCGTGATCTGTGCTTAGACTTTAAGGTTTTGATCTGTCTTTGGATAAAGCAAGGTTCTACTGTGTACTGGTTAGGAACATAACTATTATTTGAGTTATTGCTTATCTGAGAAATGGTATACCTAATTTATGCCTCTAGACACAAACATAAGACTAAAATAATATAACAGTGTGTAATATTATTTTTTTTAGCTTTATATAGTATAGTCCTGACCTACTTGACTTACTTGGGGCCGATGATTAAAATTTGGAAGTGTGGGTAATGGTGGAACTCTAAGTAGTAATAATAATTAGAAAAAAATATCAGTATATGCTAATAACCAAATTTAACAATTAATTTTATTAATATTATGTAATATTATTAACATATGAAGTGAAAAGTAATATAAATTATGCACTGCATAGTATAACCATAAAATTGTATTAGTACAATTAAAACTGGAATAAAACATTTTAGTCAGTTATTTTTAATACAATATGCTTAAGTAATCTATTAATTCTAAACATGAAACAAATAGACCGTAACTTCTTCACTCTATTTTGTCGGGTGTATGTGACTTTCAAGTAGGGGTCTGCGGGCCGAGTTTTTTAGAGTTCGGGTTGGGTTTTTTTTTGGCGCTCAGGCTTTTCGGGTTGGGTCGGGCCAAACGGTTAAATAGGGAACCCATTATATTTTTAGCTAGGCCTAAGTAAAAAAATTAGAATTAAAATTTTTTTCATTTTATATTTAATCTTCTGACCGCCACGGGCCGATTATATCGGCACGCAAAAGTTATGCGAATACAGCAACGAACCGATGTATTACAAGCTCATTGTGTTCAATATTTTCATTTGATTTTTTGTTTTTGAAAAATTACATATTTTAATTTAGTGATCATGAAACAATATATATTCAGAAAAAGGATATCTGCAGATTCTCTGAACTTATTGAAGGCAGTGTGTTGTCCCCCCCCCCAATTAGGAAACTATTTGTAAACATACACAGTCCACTTTGTCGCTTCTCATTGTAGCATCACAATAAATAAAACTGCTAACCAATAATACTGCACCCACTGACAGGTCAACAATTGGTTTTGTCCAGTAAAACAAATAGAATGATTATTAGTGGTTAGACACTTGACCTTCGATGGTTATTTAAATTGTTCTTTCTTTATATTATTTGTATATTATGAATTTTGGTAGTGAAAATATTTATACCTATTGGGTACACTATTGCCTAAAAATAAAAGTTAATATTTACTTGGCCCGACCCGTCTTTGACCCGAATTGTAACCTTGGCCTGAACTGAAGTTGGGCTTTTCAATTGACCTGACCCAACCTGTAAAATTCGGGGCCCCGCAGATCCAAACTTTCAAGTAATCATATATTAATTGTTCTGTTCCAACAAACAAACAAAAGAAAAAAAAACAATTACACCATATGATTGTGTGCTCCAGTTATTGCTAAAAATCTCATCAAATACGTTTTAACATAAATATTATTTTTTTATTGGTTCTGAAAAGAGGTTGTTCTGGAAGTAGGTTGATATGAAGATTCAAGTTTAGAAAGAGCAACTTAATGAGGTTGTACTTCATTAAGTTTAATTTCAGTGTTTAATATATATTCAAGGATATTTAAAAATATTGAAAATATATTTTTTCAAAAATGGTTGAAAAGCATATACTTTATTAAAAGGTATGAATTACCATTGTCATGTCAGATAATATACAATATAGGAAAAACAAAAGTTGAATATTGGTAACTGTAATGTACTTGTCAAGCTAGTCCTTAAGTATACGGTGTCACTATCCATTATTATGACCACCTACTTTCTGTTTTTTTAAAAATACATTTTATAATTTACCTTATTTAACATTTTTGTTTTTTAGCCTTCACAAATACCAGTACAATCGACTCTGTCATTAGACCAAGAAGAAGAAGATTCAATGCATGAAAAATATTTCCTGTCAGGAAGTGCTCCTTTGTCGGGCAGAAGATCTGTGGAATCTACTCCTCAGGTAAATATGTCTTAGTAGGGATAATTAATTTTAAACATAACTAATCGCTGTAACCGGTAAGTGTAGAGAGGTTGTATATCCATGTAGAGAGGTTGTTAGAGCCTCCCATGTCCCACATTTTGATTTATTGTTACAGTGACCTTTAGGAAATTTGAGCTTTTTAACTTGCTGAGGTAGCACATCTAAAATGTAACAGTCAGTAGCAAAAATAGTTTTTCACATAGTGGTATACCAATACAAATCAAAACTACACCTCATCATCACAAATCATTACATCACCTCTCATTTTTTGTAAGAATTGTTTATTTGGAATCTATTATTTAAAGATCAGGCAGGCTAGTACACAAGTACTATATTTACAATTAACACATTTTGTAAGTGTGTAAATTACACTAGTCTCACTTAGGTGGTTATCTGTATAACACTACTTAAAGTATTAATACTAAAAAGTACTAATAGTAAAAGTATTAACGTTATTTCAATTAATGTGAACGTGGAATTTGTTGTGATTTTTATTTAGCTTAAAGTATTTGATTTAGTAATTGAAATGTTCATAGATCAAGATCTATTATTTACGTACTTTAATAATTATATTGTTCTTTGCAATAAATAAATCCATAATTTACCAACTCAATATTACAAATTAAATTTTGTAATTTTTTTCACGGATTGGACAGGAAAAATCAAGGAAATTTGAAAGTTTGATTCTGTGGCTATCTTATCCAGGAAACATGTTTGTTTGTTTGTTTTTTTTAAGGCGAAAAACACATTGAGGCTATTATTGCCTCCTTAAATGTAAATGTGAGTGTAAAGTGTTAAAATTGTAGTGTTGTAAGTGTAAGTGTGTGTAAGTGTGTAGACTCCGGTAATGTAACATCTAAATCCTCTCAATAGGTGCAGCTAGTCTGTAGGTCCAACACATTTGTGAGGTAGCAATTAGGGGTCTCTGGGCCTCATATTTTACCGGTCAGGTCAGGCCATTTGAAAAGCTTTACTTTGGTATGGGTCAAGATTACAATTCGGGTCAAAGACGGGTCAGGCCAAATAAATATTAACTTTTATTTTTACACAATAATGTACACAATATGCATACATATTTTTATTACCAAAATAAATAATATAAGCAAAAAACAAAATTACAATCGGAAGTCAAGTTCTAAATTATACACTGTTAGTATTACTGTACAAAGCCAACTGTTGTTGATCTATCACTGAGCATTGTACACACAGTAGGTTTATTGTGGAGTAAAAAGTATAGTCAACACCACATCAAACTGGCAACATGTACAATAGGTTACACTATTAACAGATTGGACACTATTTGTGTAGATCTGTTATAAACATAACAAATATGACTATACCGATTGGACTGTGATGTTTATAAAATATAGTTTCTTATTCCTTGCCTGGTCGGATCAACACTTCGCCTTGTCAAATATATGTATGCAAATATGATGGACAACTTATTACGTAACTCAATAATGAAATACGCACTCAGCTGAGAAAAGTTTCAGTATTCTGTAGATAACCTTTAATCAGAATGGTATCATTTCATAGTTATGTCATTAAATTAAAAAATGTAATTTTTTCAAAGACAAAAGTCAAATAAAAATACTCATCACTGTGATTATAAATAAGAGATTTGATTGTATCACCATTATTTTAACTGGATATTATTTCCAGGTAACACACTGGAGACCTTGATTTATTTATTTGTTCACATTTATAAGCTTGATTTTGAATAACCAGTAACATACAGACGTCTTTGTGTCTAATAAATCAAGTTCAAGAAATTCTACTCCTGTTTCCTACATAAAGCCTTATTTTATTAATTTTAACTTAAACTGTAAATGTTGGTCAAATAAAACTAAATATTTAATTAAATATTTAAATTCCGTAAGTTCATCCTACGCGGACAAATCACTCTAAATTATACCAAAAGAGGAATATTATTTTGTATTTCAGGTATGCAATAGTTTTAAATTTTGGCTGTGCATGTCTTGGATAAATCATTTACTAAGAATTTTGAAAAAATATTGTGTTCTTCTATTAAAGAAAACTTTGTACAAAATATGGATTGTTAATTATGAAATAAGATTGCAAAATGTTTTACCCTCCTTCAAAAAGCTGCAAAAATTGTGATTTAAAATTCCATGGGTACAATCGTCCAATTTAGATAACCAGTTAACATTTTCTGTGTTTACACTTATGATGATTGATTAATTGATTAAAGTCTAAAAATGTGATTGGTTACCCATTTAACCGTTTGGCCCATCCTGACATGAAAAGCACCAGGAAAATCCAACCTGGCTTAATCTGAACTCTAAAAATTGGGCCTGTAGACCTTTAGTAGCAATTTATAAAAACATCCTGTCCAGGCTCATTTTTGAGGTAGCAGAAAGAAAAATATATAAACAGAAAACCGGATTATCATCAAATGTTCAATAAAACATGTGCTAAACAACCACATATATACTAATTTACACAGAAAATCCGTGTCATCTTAACCCAAGATCATGTTAAAACAGCAGCATTAAAAATTAGTAATTAGGTCTATGTTATGAAGAAGTAACTAAAATATTTGTAAATTATTTTAATAGGCAAGAAGAAAACATCATCACCGCTGTCCTAAACTAAGCCCTGATTATGCAAACTTGGCTAGCAGTGTCCCCCCTCCTCCCCATCCAAGACATTCTCATTCCTCATCATCAAACTCATCAACACTTGCGGTGGGAGCACGGAGATCGGATGAACCAAGTCCACGAGTACTACATCCCCCACCTTTAGGAATTAGGTGAGGCTGTTTTCTCAACTATTCTCTGCAGTATTATTGTCTTATACACCAAAAATATAAAATTACATTCATGTTTGTTATATATGAACTTCCAAGTGAAATCAACATCTTGATTATTTTTTAATTTTTGCTAAAATACAGTAAAAAAATTAAATATTAACAACCATAAGACATATTAATCCAATGTTCGGTAATACATCATTTAATATTTTTCTAACTTTTTCTTGAAATACCTGAGTAATTGCATATACTACAAGCAATCCCAAGCGTTTTATAGTAAACCTTTGTAGTCTTTTCTAAGAACGACTTTATATATCTTTTCTTGTTCAAGAAAAGTTGGAGTTGATATTTTACATGTAGTGCTTATAATTTGTTTTTTTGTTTCGTTTTTAGAGATGCTGGTTTATCAAGTAGTGATAATGACAACGATTCTAGTTCTAGTATTTCTTCTAGTCCACGTACACAACCCACAATTCATACTGGCATAACTGAACAAGGTATAGTTAAAATAAAAGAGTTTATTTAATTTCTTTTGTTTCCTTGAAAATTTTCCTTCTTTTGTGTTTTACTAATAAAAAAATGTTTTACTGTTTTAATAACTGTTGAGTTTTAATTTAAAAAAAAATTATTGGTATGCAGTATTATGTTAATATTGAAAATACACTAGGGAGTCGATTTTATGAATTTAATGGAACCATGGTCCTTTTGAATGAACCAAATTCCAGATAAACAGAAATGCAATTAACCTCATTTTCAGAATGGTGTGAGACATCACCAGTGTTTGGTCTAAATACTGTATCACTAGTAGAATTTACAGTGCTTCAGAAAACGCGTAAATTTAATTGACAAGAATAAAAAGAATAACAGGAATAATAGGAATTATCAAGAATAATAAGAAAGTAACATAGTTCAGTGTTTGTTTTTCTAAACTATCTCCATTAAAAAAATAAAATAAAAAAGTAGTCATTTCATTAAGATAATATAAAAGTCTTGATTCATAAATAAGTCGGGCGATATGAAGTTCACATCATCTTTACTGTTACAATATAACAATAGTAATTATTCCATTACTCTTTTAAAATATTCTTAAGTTATAAACACAGCAAATTACAAATATGTCTAATTTTAAGGAAATAACAAAAAATACTTTTTATTATTTAAATTTCAAAAAAAAACTCATGTTAGACAAAACCCGAACTTTGGATAATCATGTCCCTAATATAAGTAAATGGGTACTCAAGATAATTTCAACCAGCTTAATTTAAATCATAATTTAGAAAACTAACAAAGCAATTTCTATAATTCTGTTTTACAAAAATCTTTTAATTTGAATGGTTAATTCATCTCTAATAGAAAGAAATTCCAAAATACTAAGTTTTCGTGAACTAATCAATCGCTACTAGAGCGCTTAAAGAATTAAAACATGTATCTTACATGAACATGCTGTAATAAAATATGAATTGAATTAAATACTTAAAGTTCATGATCCAAGCTAAATAAAAATTCACAGTGATATAGTGAATTCACAGTGATATAATTTGTTTGTTTATAATTTGTCTCATTCTTGATTGTACAACCTGTATCGGACGTTCTATGCCCCCTGTAGGTTCTTCTTATGTAAACTAAATGTTTTGTAGGAAGGAAAAGTTGGTAAATAAATATAGATTATAATTTCTAGCAACAGTTTAAAGTAATACATTTTCGAAACAAAATCGAGCAGTCCTTTTCTTATGCTTTGCATGCTATTTGAAACGATGACATTAAGGTGATATACAAGATGACATTAGATTAGATTAGATTATATTCTAGAGGAAGGGATTTGTTCAACCCCAGGCACTGCGATCAATTGACCTATTGTGCAACTTACCTCTTAAAATACCTAGTTCAGCAGATTGGTGCCCTTAATAAGTTTGAACAACCCACTGACTAGCTCATTCTGTTGAAGATCCCTAGGGTCTTGGAAACGAAAAACCCCTAGTCTCCTACTAGCAAGAGCCGTGTAATTTATAATTACAATAATAAATTATGTGACCTGCAGTTTCCTCCTCCTTCCTGCACAATCTACACATGCACAATTTCTCCGTGGTACACACCTATCCTGTTCATGTGCACCCTCAGACCACAGTGCCCTGTTACGAGCCCCATGATCCTCCTGAGTTGTGCTCTGCCCAGGACATCTGCTGCCCCTTTAATTCCTCCAGAAGGAACTTTGCTTAAGAGACGTTTACTATGGGAATGCCCTTGAAGGTTGTCCCATATTACCTGGTGTTGGCATGTAATCCACCCATTAATAGCGGACCTGGCCAACGATAGAGAAATCCCTAAAACCGGCTCAGGTCCGATAAACTCAGATGCAGATCAAGTCCAGCCAGTTGGTCTGCCTCCTCATTACCCTCAACTCCGCTATGCCCCGAAACCCAGTGAAGAGTTACCCAGTTATCCCAGGACAGAATGTCAAGGTTCTTCCTACTGTCCCAGACCAGCTTGGACCCGCAAGATGACATTAACAAACAACATGTGTTTGTTTTTGATGTCAGAAAAAGTGTTCAGGTTCAGTTTTGTTTTTAATGTACTTGTGTAGGTTTGTTAACAGTAAACATTTTATTTAAGTTTATTTATTCTTCTTAATAAATGTATATTATGTTAAGATTACATTTGTTTTAAGAAGTTAAGGTTGAATTCGATTATTCGGACATCTTTATTATTTCATAGTTAACATAAATTAAAAAAAAACTAATAATAAAATATAATTTCACATATAAACATTGACTTGTGTATATGAGAAGTTTATTAGGAAAACTAATAAAAAAATATAATTTCATATAAAGTGATTTTTTATATTGGTTTATGTATATGGGAAAGTTAAACAAATTGTAATTAATTGTGTTTGACTTTATTTGTAGTTAAAAGGTCATTTCATCACCATTGTGAAGAACGTCACCAAAATTCTATTCAACATAACCGACAGAGTGGAGAGAAAAACAATGGCAATCATAGTAATTTAGTTCGGACTCATGTAGATAATAAGACGGATATATCTCCTATCTATTCAAACCAGCCTGCGCCAGAAATGCAGTCACATTTACTTCCACTACAACAATATATTTTAGAGCAAGCGAAGCTATCTGGTAAGCATTTTTGTTTTACAGTAACAATTTGAAAGCAAAGCACAGGCCTACACTTCTGCCTGAAAATTTTGATGCTGATGTTCATTCTTGTTTTAATACAATAAATTCCAGCCTCTGATTCTTTTCCAGATTTAGATCCAACTGTGAACCGCTTAAAAAAAAAAACAAAACTAAAAGCCTAATTTTCGAAACCTGCTATTCAAGTTTTAATCTTATATAAAGATTTAATATACTGAATTTTTTCTTTATTTGTTTCACCCAACTTTGGGGTACACTAAATCAATCACTTTTTAATGTTCTGTGCCTTCCTCGTAGCCCAGTATTGCTTTATCTTGCTTTTCTTTCTTCGTCAGAGATTTGGATCGTTCGCTTGGATTTGACTTTGCCTTGGAACCGTATACTGAGTTTAATATACAAAAAATAAAAGAAATATTCAGTTTGGAATTTGGAAAACCTTTTATAATATTCATTCTTTTGCTTTTACCTCAAACCTTAAATTTCTGTCTTTTCAAAACTTTGTACATCACTTTTAAGTTGAAAATTTTTTATTTACATACTATGATAAACATTTAAATAAAATCTGATTAGCTGATATTTAAAAAAATCGTAATAGTACTTCCACTTTTCTCTATAACTCGTAAACCAGAATTTTTGAGTAGAGCAATCCAGACAGTTTGTTAATGTATATAAGGGCTTCATCAATGTTTTTTTTACAATTAATTTTTAGTGACACCATTTCTTTCTAATAGTGCTGCAATTTAATATTGTAAATTTAACAATATACAATTTAACAGTATACAATTAACTGAAAACGGATAACATTAAATTCAGCCATTTGATTGTATTTAATATTTGTATTCTGTTAGGTTGCTACAAGTTCGGCGATAGTTTAGTAGAAGAAACGGATTCATTTCATTCAGACGAGGAAGACGGAAATCAGTTACTACGAGGTGGTGTTGAATACGACAGCGATGAATTCGCTGATGACGAGGGTATGTCTAATCAAGATGATTCCAGTAGTCAGGAGTACCTTCATGATGAACCAAGCTATTTGGATACAGTTGAACAATACAGATACAGTAACTGGGAAAGAAATTATCCCGCAGGTAAGCTTTTTCAGTATGTAGTCACTTTGTATCCATACTTTATTAGCTGAGGCATGTATTAAGTAAGTACTATTTTGAAATTTGGTTGGTGCAGTTGCCCTTCCATGCAGAGTACATGCATCTGTTGGCTAACCACAGGTGCTATTATGGAAGCATTCAACCATGTTAACATCTGTTTTTATTTAAAAGGCCTCAGTTATTTGGACATCTTGCAGACTTTGAAATATATGCTGTGATTCATTTTATAAATGTAAAAGACATGAAAGCAGCTGAAATTCATCAGCAGATCAGTGAAGTGTATGGGGAAACACTATGAGCACTAGATCATAAGATCACTAGATCATAACTAACACTAATCATAAGATCCCGCATGGGGGTACATACTAACTGCAACTATTGAGAGGATTTAGATGTCCCCACGGTACCCTAGTTTAACAAATACTTACACTTACAACTTTAACACTTTATACTCATACTTACATTTAGGGAGGCGATAATAGCCTCAATGTGCTTTTCGCCTTAAAATAACAAAACAAAAAAAAACTAATCATAAGAAAATAGGTAATAAGAGCTTTTAAGGTAATTGCATAAAAATTCATAATGACAAAGTGGATGACCTGTCATTACTGAAGACTTAATGTTGGAAGTCGATGAAAACGTTTTCTAAACATATGCTTTAGGATTCCTCACAGTAAATGCTTTATGCATATGTGGTGACACAGTCAATTCTACGACTTGTGAGAACTAAACGGTGCTGTGTAATCCAGAACCAAAGGCATGCTGAGGGGATTGCATCTGCAAGTAAGGGATTGTTTTGCTTCATGACAAAACGTTTTGCTTGTCCAAACGTAGCTAGTGAAACACAAGATCTCATCGCACCATCATCAGAAATATATACTTGTGTATGTTTTTAATTTCAAAATGATACTTTCTTTATTTTAATATAACAATTATTATATAATTTTTTTTTTAACTAGTGATTTCAATAATCCACCCCTACTGTTGTAGATATTTAAAAGCAAATTATTTGTTATTCAGATGGAAGAGTCAGTGACTATGTAGTCGACAGTCTGGAATCTAGAATGGCAGCTTCAAGTGGTTACAATACAAATTTAACTTGCTTGTCTCAGCAACAAACATCTCGAAGCAACAGTTTGGTTACAGCTCTAACAGGTAAAAAACTGCAATTAAAATTATGGTTACAATATAGATTTAATTTTTTTTTTTTAGTAACAAACATCTCAAAGCAACAGCTTGGTTACAGTTTGACAGATAAGTTTTGTCGTCAAATTGATAGATAGAATACTCTAGTATTCTTTCTGTTCCACCATTTAGGGCGGAGGAATAAAGTTGTAGGCACTATGATTAACGGTTTGTTGATAAATAGGTCCTGTTATGCAACTAAACCTTTTGACTCCTAGTGTAGTAGATTGATGCCCTTAATAAGCTCCAGCAATCCGCTGACTGGTTCATCTTGCCAGGGTTCTGGGAGCCAAATACCCTTAGTCTCCTTCTGGCAAGAGCCTCACATTCATAAATTATGTGGCCTACAGTTTCTTCTTTCTTGCATAATATATACATGGTTTCTCCGTTGTACATTCTTATTCTGTTCATGTGCACCCTCAGACCACAGTGCCCTGTAATGAGCCCCATGATTTTCCTGAATTGGGCTTTGCTCTAACTCCTCTGTGAGGAACTTTCTTAAGAAGTGTTTGTTATGAGAATGCCCATGAAGGTTGTTCCATCTTGACTGATATTGCTTGTGTATTCACCTATTGATAACAGACCTGGCCAACAATAAAGAAATCTCTAAAGCTGTCTCAGGTCCAATAAACTCAGATAGGTACAGGACTCAATCCAGCCAATCGATTAGCCTGCTCATGACTCTCAAACCTCTTTGTGCCCTAAAACCCAATGAAGAGTAACTCAGTTTTCCAGGGACAGGCATTGAGGTTCTCCTGACATTTCTAGTCCCTGAGGCCCAGGCAGGCTAACCCCTGAGTTTTATAGAAATTCCCTGCCACCCCCCCCTCTGCTCGGCCTTAGTCCACCACACCTAATGATCCCAGTACTTCATCAGTAATGATGTACTTCATCATGTCTGGTCTTAAACACTATGTCTTACCAACCATTCTTCTAACTGCCATTGGTGACCTGTTGGCTTTCCCCATGATGTGCCAAAAATGTGCATTCCAGGTTATTTGGTATCCAGCACCAGTACTAAATATTTCACTTCATTCGCAACAGAGCTTAAGCCCTCCTAAATATGGGCTGTTTCAATTTCTAGTAAAAGGAACCATAATATTTTTCCTGAGGTTAACCCCTAGATTCTTCCGATAACACAGGTTTCAACTAGTGATGGATTGTCTTCTTGAGATCTGCCATTGTTACCATGTCTCCTGAGATTGACACATCACATCATCTACATATCTTTAGGTATCCCGCCGTAGACAGAAGTTCCATGAATCAAGTCCACCAGGGAATGAGTCCACTGTCAGGACCACAGGAGAAGGGATAAAACTCCCTCCTCCATTCAATTTCCATGTCCACTTTTTCTTCTAGGACTGTAGCTATAACCATCCTCCTTCATGTCTCTACCAGTTTATCTAAAACATTCAGAATGAACAAAGTCACATTGATAGGTCTATAAGCGTTGAGTTCAGCAAGTGGTGCTTGCCCCGGTGTAGGAATAAAGACTGCACAGGCCACTTTCTACTTCAAGAGCACATACCTGGTGGATATGTTGGCCTAGTACAATTTGCACAGGATAAGAATAATAGAATCTCTTATGTGTTGTAAAAGAGTTAGAAGGATTGTATCTGGACCTGGTATTTGAATGAATAAAAGGTATTTATGGCCTATCTTACCTTACCTAATTCCACAGTATGGTTTGCGATACTGCAGCCTGTGTGTCCTGCTCTTTAGACGTATTGTCAAAGATCCTTTTTACAGCCAGCATCAATCTGTTTCCACCCTGGACTTCGTGAAAGCGCGCAAGTCCCTATGAAAGTCTTAAGTCAGAACATGCTTCCCATCATTCAGGGAACTTATTCTGGAAAGGAGTGTGTAGTATAAGAGATCAATGTGCAGACTCCTCGCAGAGCTTGGTGATCAAATAGTCTTAATGAATATTATAGCTTGAAACTACTCATGTTGGTAATGAATGTGCCATGAAGGTTGCCATCTATGGTGTTAATTAGCCACTTTAGAGGTTTATTCTAATCACATCTATGTGTATATGGAAAAATCAGGTTAAAGCAAACTTTGGGAGTATGTATTAAAAAATATTCCTAACCAAACAATTTTCATTTGATCATCAAAAATATTTAAAAAATGTAAAACAATACATTTTCTATTGAAACAGAATTTTGAACTCAACAGTGTAGTGCAGATATCTAAATAAGTTTAAAGATACTTTAGTCTGTATATAATAACATGTGCACAGCATATAGATCAATTATCACTGAAAAATGATAAGTGATGATATGTGATTTCTGTGCTTTTTTGCCTTGAAACTAAGCAGTTTACATTGTAACTGCTTTTTAATCATTGTATAATGAAAGCAGTTGTTTTCAACAACTGATTTTCATTGTTTTAATTGATTAAAATTGCTGTTTTCTGATGTGTTAAAAACAATACTGTATTCATTGTCTTTATTTAAACAGAAATAATAATAGTGTTTATCAATTGTTATAGCTAACAAAGAGATTTTCAGAATAAAGGCAGACAATTTTAATTATAACCTAAATTTGTATGTAGATTATTTACTGTCAAGTAAATTTTGTATTATAGTAAGTCTCCATTATATTTCAGGTGCTCTGGGCTTAGGATCTACTCTTCCCTTAGAAACACAACATGCGTCTTTAAAACGTAAAAAAGAATCACCAGCTCCTCCGCCTGTCTTATATTCTCCAATTTTAGAACGATCTGAGGTAATTCTAAACTATGTTTTCTGTAATAAAAATTTAGAAAAATGTGTACATAAGTTTTATAGTTATCTTCTTAAATCACTTCTTTCTCAGTAATAAAATCTAAGCAGTCATTTTTTTTTTAGGGCTTGCCATTTTGTAAAAATATAGGTTCTTCGTGGACGCCTCAAATATTTTATGCATTATGTAATTAATTTTGTTTTTAATTCTTCCAAACAGTTTGAAAAAACAGTAGGTTTTACAATTAGGTCTAACCCAATAAACAATATACAAACATTCATGCCAGGATCGTGCTTATACAATAACTCTTAGTTTTGCTAAAAGTTTATAATTTATTTCATTGTGCGGTACAACTCAATTATCATTGATAGTGGTCGGGATGCATACTGTAGGTAAAAATTGAATAATGTAAAATTGCAGTTATTTAAATTCAATCCATCAAATTAAAAAAAAAATAATTTTCTTTAAAATTTAAATCACTTTTCTTATGATCACTAGAAATTTTCAAGCAGGTGTAACAAAATATGTTCAGAAGTTCTAGTGTTTTAGTATTCTATATATTTTTGCATGACTGTACTCTACATCCTTATCTTTATATCCTACATGTCCATATTGGTTTTAATATTTGCCTGTATACAAGCAACTTATTGTTGAGTTCATCTCAAGCAATTAGTTCATTTTTCTAAAGTAAGTAAATGAGTGTACAATTACTACACTAAGTGTAATGTGTGTACACACTACACTACATACACTGATACACATTACATACAGTAACTGTATGATCAGCACATGCTGCAGTGTAAACTATACTGTATAAAAAGTAAAACAAAAGTGAAATGGTGCTGCATGGTATGAATCTATGAATCGGCCAATCACTAGTCAACAAACTGTTGTCTTATTTACTGTGGCATGGAAGGAAAGGAAGAACATTGTTGCAAGGAAAAAAATTGTGATGAAACTATTTTGTGTCTGTTACCGTTCTGTAATTATTGCATAACTGACAGTCGCAGACATTCTCAGATACGGTGTACAAAATTATTGATCAGCAATAAAGCATCTACATTTGGTGAACGGTATCATCACTTTATAGTCACTGAACTGTCATCCATCTTAAACTGTCAATTTGTATATCATGCTTTGTTCACATTCATCATGCTTGTTGAATGTGTTATATAAACAGTTGTATCTTCTTTGACTATAATTATATAAAAAAAATTATTTAATCTTGTGTAAAGGCCACATTTAGGTAAAATATGGAATGATGTTTTGAACGTATTAAGCCATCATATTGATCATAATAACTGCCAAAAAAATATTAATTTACAAATGGAATCCATTCTTCGTGATTTTATCCGTAGAAGTGGTAACTTTTATAATGTTGTTCAAATGTTGGTTCAATTGGGATGTTTTATAATATTATATGCACTATTGCTTTAGTTGTGGAGGTAAATTAAGTGTTGTTCGTTTTATTCTGTTACATTGTTTTATAAAATAATATCAAGGAAAACTTATGTAACTTTATCATTTTTATTTATTTACCTAACTGTAACAAATGATGGTTAATTAATGTTACCTTGTAAAATAGTATACCTTCAATTTTGGTTTCATTTATTTGTGAACTGTAAATGCGTTGAAAACAAATATTATTACTGGATAGTTTTAAATTTAATTTAGGGTTTAGATTATTTTTAAAATGTAACCAATAATAATACTTTCTTGCTGATCATTGTCACAAGGAGAATTAGTAGCATCGTTACTTCACAAGCTGCATCATTTTGTTACTGGAATGAATTCGAACATTGATAATGTCATAATTCTGTACAACATAGTTTTATTATTTCTTTAATTTCCAAAATTTTACATTGTTTGATGGTTTTCTTTATTTTATATTAATTTATTTGTTTTCCTTATGCCAGAGAGTGGATTGCAGTCAACGCGTCTCTCCTGATCCCCCTCCTAGTCCTTTACTTTATAGGCCTCCATCTACTCCTCATTTTCTTCCATCCTCTCCCTCTCCACTTTTGGCATCTCTACAGTACGATCAGGTATGGTAAAATTGCAAAATTTATTTTTTAAACACTAATCCACTGAATTTACAATAACTTTGTAATCGGTTTAGACATAAATTCAAAATATAAAATTAATAATTAATCTTTGCCTGCAGTTTGTACTTGCTTTATTGCTTATTAATAATTAGTTTAGTAAATGGGCCATATCATTAGGTATTAATGGATATTAGCATGACCGATGATATATTTTTGATAATTTTTCCTACACATACAAGTTTTTCTGATAACATGTTAAAAAAACTTTAGAGATCAAATACTGACAGAGTAGCGATTTTTTTAATCTCATTAATTGTACGGTATAAGATAAGCACAACAGAAATCGTTTGGTTAGCATGGAATAGTAGTTTTATTTCAAATAAAACAATATTAATCATTCATATGTATAAATAATACACTAATCTATATTTCACTCAAAACCATGTCAGATTTGGTTAGTTAGGGTTAAGTTTGGTTACATTAGGTTGGTCAAGGTTTTTTTTTAAATTATAAAACATTTTAATTTTGTTATTTGTTTACAAGTACAGTAGTTCGAGTGATAGGTAGAATAGAGAATGAATTGCTGAACAAAATGGCTATCATAAAGGAATAACAACAAGGACACCTTGAAATGAAGTGATATTACAAAATGTTTATTAAAGAAAATGTGTGTGTGTGTGTGTGTGCGCTTGTATGCGTGCGATCATGAGTATACTATATATAAAATTAAAGTGTTATCTAAGTAGTACAATTTAGTTACTTAAATATTTCTTTTTTAATTAAAACCCATAAGACAGAACTAAGTTTCTTTATGCCTATGAAAATTAGATAATAACACAAAATTTTAATTTTCAAAAAAACGTTGACGGTATTATTTTTTTAGACTGTGAAGAAACATTTTCACCATTACATTCAGAACTTAAATTAAAAAAAAAAAACTAACTGTCTTTGGTTCTGCTAATATCCAATTTTACCCACCATCAACAAAAATAATTGTTACCTTTTAGGATTTGTAAGAAATGATAATGTGCTAATTATTAGGTACGTTGAAATTATTTAAAGTTATTAGGATGTTAGCAATTAGTACAGTAGAACTTTAATTATTTGATGTAATACTACAGAGAACCTAAAGACATGGTTAAAGAACCGGTAATCCTTGATATTTACCTGTTTAATTAATCTGTTGGAAATGTGCCTATTAGACGTATCTTGTTACTCATTAGTGTACTAACAATGAAATGAGTTAGTACAGTTATTTGTACCTCGGATAAGACAAAAACATGGAATGGTAACAAAACATGGATGATAATAGCATAATTTTGAGATTAAAAAACAAAAGTAAAGTTAGTGAAAATAGTTTGTTGGAAGTTACGTTACTTTTTATCAGACTTCATACTTACATCGATTATATTTCTTTTTTGTCTTCGTTGCCTAGAACTATTGTAATCAAATATCAGACTTCAGTTTCGAAAATGATTAACTCTGTACTACAAAAAGATTCCAAAGTGTTCTGCCATTAAACAAAATGTGACAATATTGTTTTCTTTATTAGTTCTTTGTACAGTTTTAAACAATACAGTTTTATTTTTTCTGTCTTTGTTGATCTTCTTTCAAGTTGCATTTTAGAGGTTTACATTTTACAGTTTCTGTTATCAGTCGTGTTCTTTCTTTTGATTGCGTCTTCACTGTGCTTGAATTTTATATTGTTTGCAGTGTCTGTTAAGCAATTCTGCATTGACCTTATTTATAAGCATATCTGCAATAAATGCTATGTACATACCAAGCCTGCACTCATTAACGATTGTTTCTTGTTTTGCTTAAATTTAATTGGATTTTTAATTTAAAGATAAAATTTTTTGCCTCTAAGTTTTTATCTCAATTGATTCATCTGGCCCTAGATAATGTAGGTACTTTGGGGCTACAATTGGATTGGTTACCCTTATACTGTAATGTACTCACTGTGTTAAATCTTTTGTCAACTTTTGTATTGCTCTTCGACTCATTTCATATCCACATCTTAATTTTCTTGTTCCAGGTGTTCCCATAATCCACCTCAAAATTGTAAAACTTAAATTGTATTGATGTAAAAAAAAACATTTGTTTTGTGGGCCATTCTTGGACCTCAATTATCGATAGTAGAAGTGCATCTTATACTTGAGGTTTTACTATCAATAGTAATAATTACACTAAAGAGTGTAGTTTATTGTTAGTCCTTAATTTGTTGATGGTTTTCAATAATATTTTGTAGCAAGATTACAAATAACCCATAATTTCTTTTGTTTTAGCTTTCTCGAGTTGTTCTTAATAAAAAGTTACCGTCTGAAAGTGATATAGAAAAATATGCTCAGGATAATCTTAACATTCATAAGAAAGGAATTTTTAGAAAAAAGTTCTCAATAAGAGATATGCTGTCTTGGTCTAAGGTAAGTTATATACTATCAATTGTTGTAGTTTATCAGTGGCAAAACACATATTAGTTTGATTTTTACAAAGAAAGTATTAAAATTGTTTCAGATATTTGATATAATAATTTTAACAGTTTTTTTTTACATTTACTAGTCCTGTAGAGATTTTATGTATAGAAGTTCTTTGTCTTATAGAAAAAAAACTATTATGATTTGGTTCATATTTTAAATCTATGGGTTTCACTGTCTTTCCAATTATTTATTTAGTCCCAAGTGCATAGTTGCCATTAAAAAAAAAAGAATTTCCTACAAAATGGTTATTAAAAATTTTAATTAAAAATTTACTAAATTACAGTCATTAAAAACCTAAATAATACTTTTTACAAGTTCCCTAAAATTGTGTTTAGAAACTGTTGGCAAGAATTAAAAATTTGCAATAAATAAAATCTAAGAGATTCATTTTATCAGATCCAATTCAACAATATCCATCAAATTTTGTACAATAAGTTATGAGTCTCATAAACTGCGTAAGCCAAATAGGTTGAGAATATGTTTGACAAAAATTGTGTGCAAAACTATTATGTAGCATTAGTGGAGGGGGGGGGGTTTGTTGTAAAACTACAGTATATCAACTGCATCAATATGCAGAATCCATATTCTGCATGATAAAAACTATTATCGTACATTATCCAAGTAATAATGCTGATTTAGCATACATAGCCCCTTCAAATACAGTAGAGATTGACTACACATTATAGCCTACAGTTTGTTTATTCTACTGGCGTATAGTTCAATTAGTTCAGTAGAAATCTAGTTTTATTTCATTCACTAGCGCAACTGTGCAATAGTTCGCTAACAAGTGAAATGACGTACATCAGTAACATTTTTCCTGCTGCAGGAGACTTATTTTTGATTTTTCTTGAGTCATTGTTTGTAATTGTAGTATAATGTTAAAGATTAAGTTTAATAATTAGGTGTACACTAGGCATATAATATAATAGATTGTAATATTAAATGTACCAGTCAGTAATAAATTGGGTTAAAAAAACAAATTGGTTTGTTTAAGTGAACGACCTAGTTGTGATCAGTTTGTCTACGTGAACTGTTATGCCTGTCTCTGTGTAGCAGAGCTTAGTGAACATCAGCTATTATTTTCGTAAAATAAAATTTATTTTAACATAAGTATTGATTTAAATTCTTTTTTTCCAATGGCAGACTCTTAGATCATCTTTGTTTTTGGCATTCCAGTATAAATCTGTCGTGTGTATCACAATAGCTAGTTTTATGTGTTGGAATTAAACTTTGCTCTGTTTTGAAGGTAAAATTTATTCCACCTTGTTTTAGAGTAGAGGTTCTTTGTTTAACAAGTTTAAGCATAGTTAATTTTAATTTTTTGTTTTATTCAGTAATATTATCAGTAAAAATGTTTACTGTTTTCAGGATCCTATTAGAAAACCAATGTTAGTTTTATCAGATAAATCATTGAAAAAAGAAGCTACCGAAATGTTCAAACTAGTCCAAATTTATATGAGCGATCGCAAAGCTAAACCTGGGATGAGTTTAAATAGTGTTGCTTTAGAGATATGTAACTACGGCTATTCAAAACCTCCACTTCGTGATGAATTGTACATTCAGATATGTCGACAAACCACTGAGAATCCTCGAAGGTGAGTAGGCAACTCTTATATGAGCGATTGCAAATCTAAATAGTGTTGCTTTATTTATTTATTTTTTTAAATTTTAATGAGGAAAAGCACATTAAGGCTATTTTCGCCTTCCTAAATGTAAGTGTGAGTGTAAAGTGTTAAAGTCGGGTGTGTGTTAATATGTGTAAGTGTAAGTGTGAGTAAATATGTGTTAGACTCGGGTACCGCAAGGGATGTCTAAATCCTCTCAATAGGTGCAGCTAGTCTGCCCCCTTGCAGGGTAGTGTTGCTTTAGAGATATGTTACTAGGGCTATTCAAAACCTCCACTTCGCAATTGTACATTCAGATATGTTGACAAACCACTGAGAATCCTCGAAGGTGAATAGGTTAACTGCTGAAAACAGATTTTGCAAAAATATAATTTTTTTTAATAACAAATTTTAGTTTAAAAAAACCCAAATAATTATAACTCTTTCTGTAGATATATAACTATAAACTATTTTTGAATTTTTTTATCACTGAAATTAACACCTCATTTGTTTTCTAACACAACTGACAAAACATAATCTGGTTATAAACATTTATTTATTATATTATAAGATTTATTTTATTTATTATAAACATTTGGGATAAACATTTATTGTATTTATTGGATAACATTTATTGGAAAAATTGAACAGAAATGTCTTTCTTTTTCATTTTGTAGAATACAATCTGTAGAAATGTTTATGCAAAGAATTTTTAGAATATATTCCATACAAACAATACGTTATGAGCAACATAATAAGTTTTGAAAGTGGAGGTAATTTCAAATGTGCCAACAAATGTGTAATTGACAAAACGGGGGAATGTAAAAATGTACTCATCACAATTAAAAAAATAAACATTGTACCAATAAATAGTAAATGAACGACTGATAAGAACAAGATAAGTGTGAACTCACTGAAGTAAATAAACTTGAGACCAATACTCAACCAGATGCAAAGCGTCTCAGTTGATAAGCACTATTGTGTGCACTTTCAAATACTACAGTTAATTTAATTTCGATTAACTGTCACATCACAATTGCTGGGGTTGATGGTTGACAGAATAGGCAGGTAACAAAAATAGACCATCCATACTTTCAGTGACCAATAAAAATAATATACTATACTCTGCCTATAACACAGAATGTTTTTTATTATTATTATTATTATTTTGGAAAATGTAGAAAAATTCTTAAATTTTCTATTTAACTATAATTATATACTATAGTAATTTTATATACGTAGGTCTTTAATACAGTAAATTATCCGTTCTTAACTTCTTGACAAGTATTCACGCAACATGTAAGAGTACTGCATGCACCACTTAAAGAGTACTTGCATGACTATTATTATGTGATTGACTTATACGCTGAATGGTATTATTGTAAATAGTGTGAGTGTTTCTTTTGTAATTTGTTGACACTATTTAAAGTGTTTCTACTTCATGGCACTAGATGATAGGATCATTTACTTTTCCATTATGAGTGTTTGCTTAGGGTGGCAATTAGTGCCAGCTGCACTCACCTATGCTATAAATAAGTTGTATTCAGTTACAGTGTTTTGTTTGGTCTTTTAAAAATGTCAACAGAATTAACCTGATGATTAAAAGGGTGACTATTAAGTGAGACTACTATATTTTTAACATTTCAGTAAAAACTATATTGTATTCTCTTTACAAGTAAGTCTCAAATTTTTTTCATATTCATATGGAAATCACAAAATGTCAATGGATAATAAAAGATACTATTTTATTATGATGTCAAGATATATTATAGATAAAGTGGCTTTTGTCATTTCCGATTTTGTTTATACAATTCATATGGAATTTATTTTCAGAAACATTTTGTACTCTATAAATAAAATTCTCCTTTAGAAGAAATCTGCCGAATGGGTAGGTCTTAGGTTATTTTTTACAAATAAAACACATTACATGTGGACTTGTTCTTTAAGAATGTGATTTTACGTTTCTTAATTATTAAAGCATTTTAAATAGCCTCTTGGAACAATTTTAAGTATAATTATTGATTAGTTTATACTTATACGAAATAGGCCTACTATGTGTTTTAAATGTTTATATATCAAATCGTTTAAAATAATTTAATTTTGTATTTATTATATTTTTACAGAGAAAGTCTAAGAAGAGGCTGGGAGCTTGTTGCCATTTGTTTATCATTTTTCCCACCGTCACCAAAATTTCAAGCTTATTTAGACAGTTATATGAATAGGTAAGTTTATAATACATAATATGTACTTAGATTCTGGGCAAGTTTCAGTGATGTTTTAATGTAAGTAGTATACTCATTTCATGTTTTATACTTGTTCTCCGGAGAGATAAAAAAACTTAATTCTTTTATTCTTAAATCTATAACTTCATGCATTACTTTGGCTCTGTATTATCAGTATGTAAGTTTGTATTTGAAGAAAGAATATCTCAAGCAGGTCTTTTTCAATATAGATTAAAAAAAAAAAAAATAGTTGTGATATGAAATGTAAAATTACTTTAATGGGGGATGGGATGATCACTTCTGGATCTTGTAATTGATATTGATACATGTAATTGATATATATATATATATATAATAATTATTATTATTATTTGCGCATAGACCCTGTTGGATCACGCAAAGCACTCCGACTCATGTCTTGTTCCTTCTAATCCTCCACACCTCCCTCATCCTGTCCCCATGGATCCTCTTCCAAAGCTCCTCCGTCCATTTATCATATCTTTTAACTAGTTTTCCAATTTCAGCATAAAAATCTGTCACCTGTGCCTTGAGCCAGCCTGTGACTGCTTCTTTCAGCTCATCATCATCATCAAAGCGCTGAGATCCAAGCCACTTCTTCATATGGATTCAACATGGTAATAGCTGAGTCTAGATCTGGGCATGTAGGTCTTGTCTGACTTGAACTGCGATCCACGATGTTGTTGAATTTGACACCTTGGTATAGCATTAAGGATTCTGTTGGTATGGCCCTTTAAGTTTATCGTTGTTGGGAGTCTACTGATGTGTCCATAGAACCAAAGCCTCCTTCTTCTGATATCTGCTGCCAGGTTCGATATCTTCTCTGTGGTCTTCCGGGAGTGCAGCCTGTGTGGGATGGATATCTTCTGTTAATCTCGGATGCTCTTTGTCTTAGAATTGATACTTTATCCGTTTCATCAGTTACAATCCTGTTTAGCAATGGTTCTCCTTCTTCATCATAATAGTGAGAAAGTCCATAGGCCATTCGTTGATTTTTGTGGTGCTCAGAAAGAATTTTGGGCACCCATCGAGCACAGTACTTCTTGTACCCTAACTTCTCTGTCACTACTTTACAAAACAGACTGTGTTGAAGTTCATCAGATTTTATGTGTGATTTTCACGAACTCTTTCATCTCTTATTGTAGATAAGTTCATTATGACGGCCTGCCACTCTTGTCTTCATTCTGTTTGTCGTTCACCTTTAAATGAACGAACCCAACCTTAATTACACCTTCACTCATTACACTTGGTCCATACATGGCACAAAGTTCCTGCCATCTGCTGTAAGATATCATATAACAGCTCTTTCAAGAATTTCTCCCAGAGACAAATATATAATATATATATATATATATATATATATATATATATATATATATATATATTTGAATCTTTCCTCTCTTTATTTTCTTCCTCTCCTTTTATTGTTTACCTGCTTAATCTAAACCTAGCCATGGCCCCATGTGTTCTTTAATATATTTCACTCTCTCTGTACTGTACTCTTTCATAACAGCACAACGTGTATAATTACAGACACAGAGATCCAAGCTTCGATTTTCCTGAAGTCGGAAAGTGGCCTATACATGTTCAAGTAAGCCACTATGCAAGTGTTGCATGTAAGCGATTGGAAAGAGTAGGAGAAGGTGGCAAAAGACCACCAAGGAAGCCTACGTTAGAAGAAATTGACCAAGCTAGAGTAAGTTCACAATTAATATATTCAAAGACTTGTTTAGACAACTTAAAACTATAACTCTAACCTTTATTTTGTAAGACTTCCTATACTTAATTCATTTTAAAATATGGTAACTACTTATTTTATTGTCTCACTGTGCAAAATATAAGGAACGTGTAATGAATGCAAAAATTGACAGATCTATTGTTTTCAGGTTCCTTGAGTTAAAAAAAAGTGGTGTGTGTGTGTGTGTGTGTGTGTGCGTGTGGCAAATTGCTGGAAACTGAACTGAAATTGGTTGTAGTGAAATTTGGCATATATGTCTAATTTGTTGCCCATATTTCAAGTCCTTTTTAATTAAGAAAAACTTTTGAAGACCGTTTGTGTTCATAAGACTATTTGAAATATAATTTTTTTCCAAAATTGGGTCTATCGATTTTGATTAAATTTTGTTTGTCTGTACTTAAATGAAATGTATGTATTGTAACTTTCCTAAAAGCTGGGTTATAAAAAATGTAAAAATTCAGTGTTAATTTTTTAAAATCAGTTGATTAGATTTTGGTCATATATGAAGATACTGTAGCAAATTTTAATTAAAAGTCATTTATAGTTTAGGAGTAATGATGACAGGTAATTGCAGTTCAGTAACCATGACTACTTTTTTTTAAGAATACTATATCGGAGCAGCATAATCTTAAATAATTATTAAAATAATATCAATTTGTCATAAAAATAATAATATATTTTTAAAGTGGAACACAACAAATATGAAAATGTATTTGAGGACTATAAATCAATTATAATATGTGAAAATTCAAGTTTTGTTAGGAGAAAGTATAGAAACCATTTTCTCTTAAAATGAAATCTGATATGTTTTAGAAAGAAAAACATATTAAATTTAATTATATGTTGATGATGATGCATTGAATGTTTCTGTGTACAGTTGCAGATATTTAGGCCTAGTATGTTTGGTTCTACACTACAAGAAGTAATGTTTCTTCAGAAAGAAAGGTTTCCTCATTACAAACTTCCTTGGGTGCAAACAACACTTTCTGATGAAGTTCTTAGGTTACAAGGAACTCAAACTGAGGGAATCTTTAGGTTAGTAATAACCAGGTGATATAAAAGGCAGTTGTCAAAAATACATTTTTATTGTACAAGTGAAAATTATACAAACAAAACATATGTAATACAGCGAACATGTACTTGTTAAAGGTTACAGTTATTAAATTTAAATACATAAGTATATTTGAAATTTTCTTCAAGATATATTTTGAAAGCTTACATTTTTTCCTATGTAAAAAACTCATCTTTTCAAAGCATGTTTTGGAATGAACAAACTTTAAAGAGTGTAAGTTTTTAAATTGAGGCAACTGTTGTAATGAAAAGAAACCCTAATAAAATGCTAGAGACAGCTGATTTGAGCCATATTGTATTATGGTTAAAATTAGTGTAAAGTAACAGCCCGTTCAACGAGTTATACCTGTTGTACATAGTACAGGCAATGAAGTACTTAACAAGAGACCAAGTATATGTTTTAACCTTGCACTCCTGATTATCCATGATCAGGTTAACTGTGTTAACCCTCAGTCATTTGCTGTACTTAAATGTAGTGTATTTAAAGAAACAAAATAGAAATAAGGTAAACTTACTAACATATGTTTTCAAGTGTATGTATTAGTATATCATTAATGGTATCATCTGTGAAATAATCATATGTGACCTCTAAAGTGAAACATTGTATAATTTTGTTTTGAGATGTTGGCATCAAGTCAAGCAACATTTTAACAGAAATATTGAAGGGTTTGATGAGTGTAATGTTTTGACCAATAATAGAAAAGGGAAAAAATGAGTACAAGAATCAAGACAAAAAAAACCAATAATGGCAGTCTTCTACAAGAACTCTGTACTGGTGCACGATAGTTGTTACAAAGAATAAAAGAAAAAAATTGTTGAATTTTGTATAATTGAGTTTCTAAGTGAACTCAATTATATTAAAATTTTGTACTATAAAATAGTACAAAGTTCATCATCGAATTGAATATTCGAGTATATTGCATGTTTAATAAAAAAAAACTTATCAAATAAAAGTCATGGGCTTTTAAAGTATAAGATACTTGCAGTAGAAATGTTTTCCTCAATTTTTCTCTTGAATTCTTTAGTCACTGTAGGAGATCAACTTGAACACTTGTTTGTCTATTATTAAACTTGAGTGCCGTTATTTACAAAGTTTATAATGTCACATAGACACAATTTTAATACACCAATTTTTATAAGCTATGTTTGTTTTTATTTGTACAGAGTATCAGCTGATATGGATGAAGTGACCTGTCTGAAAATGCAATTGGATAGGTGGGAACGGCCTTCCGAATCAACTGATGCTCACACGCCTGCATCATTGCTCAAGTTATGGTATAGGGAATTATATGAACCTCTTATACCTGACACCATGTATAATGAATGCATACAACACCATGACAATCCTCATAGAGCTGTTGCTATTGTAGATAGCTTACCTGAACTCAACAGACATGTTTTGTCATATCTCATACGTTTTCTGCAGGTACATATTTATATAATTATATATTTAACTTTTTGTAACTTATACAGTGGAACTGATGAGGCAACCCACAGTTTCTCTATTTGTTGTTTTTCCTCTCTACTTCTTGGCATAAAATCAATCAGAATTTTACTGTTTCAATCCTAAAAGTCATAGCCATGCATTTTCTATGAATATGATAATTCTTTTCATATGCTTAGAGTTTGTTAGCATTTTTTTTTTTTTAGCTTTTGGAAATGGTACTCTTCCATTTTTTTTGTAGTGTTTTATGAGACACTTTTATCTTGTTACTAGTAAAAATACAATTAAAAAAAAGTTAAACCCCTCCATCTTAATGAGCAAGAAAATTCTGTAAGTTCCAGTTCCATCTGGGATACAATATTATTTATAGCCTAGCTCGCCTGTGACAATTTCTTGAACATAAAATCCTTTTTTGAATTTTTTTTAATTTTCGAGTTCTTTAGTCACTGTAGAAGGTTAACCTGAACACTCATTCGTCTATTATAAAACTTGAGTGCTGTTATTTACAAACTAAAAGCTTTATAATGTTACATAGACTTACATATGAATTTAGAAAGGACAAACTCTTTTTGTACTAAAAAAATCAAATAATACTGCAAAGATGTACAATTTATCAAATGAAACATTTAACGGCGGCACTGATGTGTTTAAATGTGAAAATCATTTACTGGACAGCATCAGTGGAGGGTGATAGATCGTATGCCGTATCAGTTTGAAACATTCTTTAAGAATGCTGATTTATATCCTTTATAAGTTGAGTTCTACAGATTACATTTTAGTAATAGATTTCTAGTAATTATTATATTCTTTTTGTCTCTCCTTATTTGTTTCACCCAACTTTGGGGTACACCAAATCAATCACTTTTTAATGTTCTGTGCCTTACTCGTAGCCCAGTATTGCTTCATTCTTGGTGTTCTTGCTTTTCTTTCTTCGTCAGAGATTTGGATCGTTCGCTTGGATTTGACTTTGCCTTGGAACCGTATATTCTTTTTGTAATATGTATATGATTTTTTTTTTTAATTTCATGATTTATGTGGAAATATAAAGTAAATTTTGTACAATATATTTTTGTTCTTTGTATTGTATTCAATATATGATATAGCTTGTTTCTGTTTTTACCACATTATACAGGGTGGGGCAGGAAGTATCCCTACTTTTGAGATGGCGTTGTGTGTAGTGAGGATGTGTTGGAGGAGTGGGGTAAGCTCGAATGGCGCTGTAATATGGAATTTTCCGTTAGTACTGCCGTCAGTTGTAGACATGGCTTGGTCGAATGAGCAATGCGCTTTTGCAGTCGAAACATATTTCTCTCAAAATAAGTCTATTGTTGCGGTGCAGCGTGCGCTCTGAACTCGTTATCAGTTCCTACCCGCAATGCTGTTCCTGACCGCAAATCCATTTTGTTGTGGGTGGAGAACTTCCGTGCATGTGGTAGTGTAGTGCGCGAAAGAGAGTTGGGGCTCAGAGGACCGTCCGAACTCCAGAAAATATTGACCGTGTCAGAAGATCGATCTTGCAGTCTCCTAAGCGTTCTGCTCGCAAGCACGGCATTGTCTAATCGTACTGTGCGCCGTATTCTCCATGAGGAACTACACTTCCATCCATACAAGATGGTAATCGTTCAAGAACTCACACAACGGGACTGGCAACAACGAATACAGGCATGTGAAACTTTCATTGCTGACTTGCCAAATGATGCACGTGTTTTGTTCAGTGACGAGGTGCACTTCCACATTTCTGGAGTTTTAAATAAGCAGAATATGCGTTATTGGAGTGGTGCAAACCCTAGGGTAGTTCACGAGAGGCCTCTACACAGTGACAAAGTGACGGTTTGGTGTGCAATCAGCAGTGAGGGCATTATTGGGCCTTATTTCTTCGAGGAGGACAATCGTTGTGTTACCATCAATTCTGAACGGTATGTAAACATGCTCCAACAATTTCTTGAACCACAATTGCAACAAAATAATTTGGGACTAGTGTGGTTTCAGCAGGATGGTGCCACAGCCCATACTGCTAGAAATTTGATGGCTGTTTTGAGGAAATGTTCCCAGGCGATTGATCTCGGTATGGTGACATTCCATGGCCAGCAGCGCGCGCGGATTTAACTCCGTGTGATTACTTTTTATGGGGCTACCTCAAGAGTGAAGTGTTTAAACATCGACCCAGGACCCTAGAAGCCTTGAAGCATGCAATTCGCCTTGAAGTTGGCCGTGTTCCACAAGAAATGCTTACATGAGAGTTATGCGGAACTTTAGAACCAGGCTACAGCAGTGCATTGACAATGAGGGACATCACTTGCGTGATGTGTTATTTAAAACAAAGTAAAATTATTATTACAATTAACTTCCATCTGTACCCTTTTGACGCCACAATAAAGGGTACAACACAATAAAGGGTACACAATAAAGGGGGTTCAAACATTTTTGGTTATTTTTTAATTTACCTTTAAAATTAGGGATACTTCCCTGCCCCACCCTGTATTATGTATTTTACAGAGAGGAGAATCTAGACATTGTAATAATGAAGCTAAATAATATCAGATTATTAAGAATTCTTTTCTGAATTGCTGTATGAATAGTATTAGATTTAAAAACATTTATGAAATAAAATTGTGTTTTTAAAAAATGACTTGTCTGTACTTTTGTTAGTAATGCACCTCTTTCTGCTGCATAAAAGAAAGAGTGAATTCTAAGTAAAGATAAACAAAAATTAAATATTATTTTTATAGTTAATAAGCTTTTGTAGCAAGCATTTTGTTTGTTAAAGTCTGTACTTTACGCCATTTAGACTAATGAGGTTGTGGGCTCAGTATTAATTGAAAGGGTACTGCTGTTAACCAAACCCATGACCTTGAGTTGAACACAGCAGACTGAACAGTGACTTAGCCATATCAACCACCAAGCCCTGAATCTGAAATCATTAATAATATTGTACTTGCAGATATTTTCTCGCAGTGAAGTGGTGCAGGTAACCAAGATGGATGCTAGTAACTTGGCCATGGTAATGGCGCCTAATTGTTTGAGATGTACTTCTCATGATCCAAGAATTATTTTTGATAATGCTCGAAAAGAAATGGCTTTCATGCGTACACTCATTCAATACCTCGACACAAGCTACATGGAAGGAGTTGTATAGAAAGGTATGTACCCTTGCTACAAGTTGTATTGAAGTAATTATGTGGAATTGTATGTATTCATGACAGGAGTTATAATAAGGTGTAATTTTCAACACAAGTTACATAGAAGGAGTTGTATAGAAATGGTGTTTGTTTTTTTTATATATAAGTATTTTAAAAAAAATTTCAGTGTGTGTGTGTGTTTGTGTCAACAAAATGAATATATTAATTAGAAAGAAAAAGACTTATTTACAACAAAAATTACATGTTTAGCTATTTCTGGGTATTGACTTTTGGTTATTTAGCTTTTACATACAATAAAAAAAAAAAAAAAACAACAAAAACAGTTAAATAAAACACAAATACAAGATTCAGAATATTTAAAACTAATTATAAATTAACTTTCAATTTAATGATTATTATTGAATTGGCTGTAAGGTGGGAATGAAAGTTTACAATACAGGCTAATATCATCTGTGAATTAATTAAAATTAAGATATTTAAAAATTTAATGTTTTTGAAACTTATGAAAAAGGTTTAATAAAAATGTTGCTCAGTTTGTATAGTTAAGCGTTAATAAGTTTTCACTGGTCGATATGGCTGGAAGACTGGAAAATATGACTGAAGTACACTAATTTAGGCTTTGTTGTTTATTTGTTAATGGAGTACAATAATTTACTTCTTGGACAGTATATGAATCTGAGTAAATAATTAGCTACAGTTATTGTTTAATGATAGAATATTCATGTTGTTATTATTACAGTTTACATAAACATTTGCCATCATGTAATTATATATATATATAATAATATTCTATGCAGTCATACCAATACTTATCTCACTCATTGTATAGTTTTATATGGATAAGCTCTCAAGCGCCTACCTTAAAACCTAACCATGTTAACAAGAACATATGCCTAGACGCCTCAGGCCATATTAAAAAACAAACTAAGAAAAAACACAGGTGAAATTTCCTGAAATAAAACTAAGATGTACATTTGATCAGGAAACCACAATTCGCAATGAAAGTGGAACGAAAGTTCTGTAGCTGACAAAACCATGTCAAAAGAAGATCTGTACAATATGGTAGTAAATAACCAGTTATAATCAATGATTATGTTTACAAATATCATTGTGTCACATTTTTCTACACAAATGATTGCAAATGACTAAATAAACTGTTATAATAGCTACAATTAGTTCCTCATCTTCAATAATTATGTGCTGTTTGAAAATTGGATTATTATTTTGGAAATTTAACTTCCCTAGGAGTGCAATTTAGTAATAATCCTAATTTTTCATTATTATTACTAATAACCTGGAAGCTTGTTAAGGTTATTAAAAAGCTTCCACTTTTTTGTATTTCTTTAAACATCCTTTTTCTTTTTTTGCCAAATTCTTTTAATTTATGTGTTATATGAATTTACAAACAGATGAATGATATCAGTGATGTATGTTATGTGACTGATGTTAATTTAAATTTATAGCATTTTGTTGAAATTGTAAATGTTTGTTTGTTTTAATTGCACTTACAATAAATGAGGAATGCCTTTAGGCCTTGCAGTTATATATACAATCAAATATACACACTCATTTGATTTAGTCAAATTAAATAATATAAAAATTTATTTCACAGATAGTTGCTGTATAGAAAGGAAGTTTGGTTCATGTCAATTTGTGCCTGAGTTATAATGCCATTCATACCAAAGCTAGAAGTTGAAGTCGTATATACACCATTTGGTAATAATTACCAAACTAATGTAAATATAAAGTTAGGAGTATAATACTCAAGAGTTTATATAGACACCTTTATCATTTTGTTTATAAATACTTGTTTTGTGTGGTGATTTTTTTAATTATTTTTTCATCATATGTTGTGTAAAAATTCAAGTCATTAATTTTATATATATTTTTTGTTTTTTAGTTAAATATTTTTGTAGATTTATAACGTAGTATGTAAGTATACTAGAGTACTAAAGAACTGTATTTTAAGATTGTTTACCAATAGGATTAATGGATTTTTATAATTAGTTTTATGTTATATGTGTGTATTTAAATTTTTTATATAACAGCATTTAAGCCTTATATTACGTAAACCAAAAATATTTACTGCTAAATTACGTAAAAAGTAATGTTACTGGAAAACATCATTGATTGAAACATTGAAATATACATCATCTGCAGAATTACCCACAAATATAATAAAAAAGGCAAAAGTAAATAATAAATACTTCACTAATTATATAAATACAAACCTTATTTTACATTTAGAATAAACTACAGCATCTACATAATATTATTCAGTGCTAGTATTCATACATTTTAGAAAACAAAGAATAAAAATCAGACATACAAAATTTATTGGGATAAATACGATAAAGTACCACAACTGTATGATTCCAAAACAAAGGTTTTCAGACTTAAATAACAGTTTAGGGTTTTATAAAATGACTAATTAGTCATGTACAATAGTTGGGTTTTTTATGTAGTAAAACATTTTATAATACAGTATATTTATAGGAATTTTTTTTTAATATCCATACTTTGTGCTAGTTAGACTAATGAGAACCTAAAATGTAGACAATAGTCATTATTTCCATAATGATGTCCATAGAAAGGGTAAGTATACAAACTGAGATGTGTAGCAGATTGACCAATGCCTTAGCCACCTCGCTAAAGTCCTCAGTACATAGGAGGCATGTAGCTAAGCACTAAAAGAATGACCTGTTGATATGATAAACTGGACACACCTGTGTGCGTGCGCGCACACACACACACCTTTTACACCTCTACTATATTGTAGACAGTAGTAAGCCTCCTCAAAATAGTAGATGAGTTTACTGTAATATGTACAACTGATATATATATATATATATATATATATATATATATATATATATATATATATATATATATATATATATATACCATACATACTGTGAATAAATACACTTTATAGTGAATTTAATTAATTCTTTCAATTTCAACAAAATATATTATTTACTAGTAGTTCAAAGAACGGTATACCTTGTAGTACATTCTTAATTGATAGGCCACTGATCCATGTCAGCTCCCTAAGGAACTCGCATACTTTTCACCAATTTAACGAGTAATGGTAACATTTACAAAAAATTTTACTGGACCAACATTATTGGAAATTTTAAGATATATCTCTCTCTCTCCATGAAGCGATCAAACGATAGGATGAGACCTTCGGCCAATATAACAGGAAACAGTATACAGCTGTTCTCTGTATCATTGAATCAGAACCATCTTGAAATGGAAGTAAATGAAAAAAATCTTACATATACATTGTTTGGGTTTAATACTAAGTATCTTGGTACCAAATTTCAAAGTAATCGGTGCATGTGTTTGACCAAAATTATATAATAAACAAACATACAATCAAATGCTGAATTATTGAGTTTAATCAGAGACTGCTTTGTTTGGTATATTAATGAAAATTATTATTTTCTCCACCTAGGGAGTCTGCCGTTGATAAAAACCTTATTCTTAACAGTTTTTATGTATGGACTTATTATTTTTTTTAAATAATTAGAATTATGACCTATTTTTCTGTCTAGTGGTCTATTTACGTGTAAAGGCTACCATAGTTTTGAAACCTCACTGTTTCATCTTCAGGCTATAATACACAATGTCAAATCCCTCTGTCGAGGTCATCAGAAAGTTAAACAAACCATTGAAAACACTAAACACAATTAAACGATTAAAATACACACGATAACATTTGGTTTGGCCAAACAATATGTGCAATGTATTTTTTTTTTTTAATAAATTGGAGATGTGCTTCATTTTAAATAATTACTATAAATTAATTAATAACTAACAATTTTTAAACTCTAGCTTTTATTAATGATTAATAAAATAAAAAGGGATACGTACATTTTTCTATATGGTTAGCAAAGTGTTTTGTTTGACTTTGACTACTTGTTGCTTTGTATTGATGTCTCATAAAGTCAATATTTTTAATTAAAATCATTTTGTATTGTTTTTGTCTTTTCAAATCATGACTGATACCTCATTCAACAGATGCGCTCAACCTGGTATTTAACCAACGTTTTGTCTTATTAAAATTCAATTAACTGTTTTAATAAAACAATTAGTGTATACTTAACTCGTGTTAGGTTTTCTCAATTTCAGTACCACATTTACATTAAAAAAATTCAAGATGTGTTTCTAATTTGTGAAAATCAAATATCGATTGCCAGTAATCAACAGTGGTTTGGAAATAATATCCGAAGAATAGCAGGGAAATATTACTCACCCTGTGTACAAGATTAATTATTTTTTATTTCAAAAACAATTTTTTAGTAAAAAGATTTAACTTTGAATATAAAAATCTGCCGTGCACTTTTCTTTAACATTATAGAACTGGTATTTCTATTTTTGTATGTCTGGCTTGCTAACTGAATAAGCTTCATTAAATTGTAAAAGAAAATGTTATTGTAATAGATTTAAATACATACATATAACATTTGCGTACTGTCATTTTATGTGAACTATTTATTATTACTTTAACTAAATTATTGTTGTACTCATTTTGCATAGCATACCGAGTATATATTTAGTCTTATTTATTTAGCGATGTGTTCTTTGTACTTACATATACTTTTTACACCAAAATTTATTTTCAGCCAGATATATTGGTTTTTATTTTGTAAAACATAATGAATCTTCTTTTTTACTTTTATTGTTATAATATTTATTTGAAAAAAGTTTGCTTATGTTCTTTCTTTGTTCATAGCTTTGTACACTATTTGTTTCCATACTACTATCCTATGGTACTATTAATTTATATACACTATTGTGTATATATATTGTATGTTAATAGTTCTATTTTTTTGAAATTTTAAACTCAATGTTTACAAGGAAGGACTGAATTCCTTAACATGCTTATGCGGGTTTGTATGTACCTCATTTTCTCGAGCATTGTTTAATAAGCCTATTTGACAATTTTATAAACTTTAGCCAGATAAATGTATCTCATTTTTGTCAAATATTCTACTAATGCAATAATCTCTTGGGCAGTTAAAAAGCCAAATGAATGCTTTTGTTTATTATACATTTTCATCGTTATTAGGAATAATGGTATAGTTTTTATTGTGAACTGGCATATCTGAAAGAGATTAGATTCATTTCTTTTTGTATTTCATTGTTGACACTTCAATTCTTTATTATCCCGTGTATTTTTTTTATTAACATTGATTTCATTTGTAGATTTAAACAAACATACATAATTTCAGACAAAATGTTTTATACGTTTTGAGAGAAATGGTTTCAAATGTAAATTGGCAACATATAACTACATATTGTACTTACAAAAAGAAATATTTGGTATTGAATTATGTGTAATTATATGGATATTCAATTAATACATTGAAATTTCAAACATCAAATCTATTTAAAAGTATAAATTATAACCAGACCTCTAATTGACTGACAATTACTGTTGTGCTGATGTTAAAAGATACTTGCCTTCAATTTTATTATATTTTATGATGTTTTTAAATTATTTCCTCCACTCCATCAACTGTTGTTTAGACTCTGGAGTGACATGACAAACCCAAGTTTCATCACCTGTCACTATTCTGTTTAGGAATTCGTCTCGCTTATCACTGTATTGGGTATGAAAAGTCAATACACCGCAAAGTCGTTTCTTTTTGTGGTAATCTATAAGCACAATTTGCAATAACTTAAGTGATTTGTGACAATTTAATGCAAAACGGTTTTTGAAATTTGTGGAAACTCATCCGAAGTTTAGAATGTTCTTATTGTGAAATTTCTATTCATACACATTTTTTTCATTCACTTTTTCAACCAATTCATCTGGTACAAAAGGCTGTCCACTGTGTGCATCGTCATGAACATTGGTTTGACCTTGATTGAATAGCCAACCCACTTTTTCACCTTTCCATCACTCAATTTCTAAAAGTTTGCTACGAATTTCAGAAGGCTATATATTCCTGGGGTTTAAAATCTGTATTACAGAATGCATTTCACAGTCGGTGGGATTAAAAATTGTCTTGGACATTTTGAACGAATACTAACAAATGGAAACACAACACAATCCAGCCTTAATTGCGTCACCTGTTAGACAGTGAACCAGAGATATGAGCACACATGTACGAACCCTGTCGCTAGTGATGTGGCAGCAGTAGAACGTAACAGTACTTATTTTCTGGACATGCCACAAACTAAATTTTAAACTAAAAAATTTATGATTGAAAATAAGTAAAAAATGTTATATCGTTTAAAGTTACTCCTGAACCATAAATTTATTTTATTTTACCATAAGAGATGATACTAACATAAAACTGTCTGACGTGTATACTTTAACAATGTCAGTTGTAGACACTTCATCAATTAGACAAAGACTATATCTACATCTGCAGAGGTAACCAATATGTTTTGGGTAAGTTATATTTGTATTTCATAAAACAGTCGGTTATGCAAAGGTGAATGAAATGCAGAGGTCGGATATGCCGGGTTCTACTGCACCCTAATTGTATCTTTACTGCCTTCTGTTATATTTTATTAAAAATAAATTACTACCATATCATTATTTTAGCAAAACTCCTAATCTAAAACTTTATTTTTAATATATGTCAAATTTCTAATCTAAAGTGATTGTGTACGTTGATTTGATCTAAACTAATATTTAAGATTAAATCGTATAGTATTAGTTGTAAATGGAAAATCTAAAAGAAATTCTTCAAAATTATCAACACTATTGAAGATTCTATTGTATACAATAACATCCAAAGCGAATGAGTACAATAGTACTATCCTTTAGTGACCACCGAACTTTTATCTATGGGAAAACATTTGATTTGGTTCATTGTAAGTAATGTTATTTAATGATATAGTAAGTTGTTAAGCTTAGTATATATAAAAAAATTGCTGTACATAAAATATACAATACAAACCATAAGCAAGAGTTCCTGTCTAGGAAATTCTGTATATAGACTAAGATGACATGCGGTTTATGATGTAGCTTACTTCAATTAATTTTTTTTAAATTTCCAGTTTTGTCAACCTACTTCCGCAGTCTGTCAACAATAATTATTGGTGTTGGATTTATAAGCATGATTTGGTTTGCTAAATTTAAAATACTGTACTTCAGTTTCTGTTAATTGTTGATTTTCTTAGAAACAAAATTAATGTCTACATTCTGAAATATGTTTTAAAAATTGTTACTTAATTGATGGCATATTTATGATATCGTTATTTTTTAATCTAAAATTTGCCACCATTTGTGTATTGCTCTGTATTTTAAAAAAGGTGCCATATGTCTTAATTAAAATAATAATATTAATAATTTTCAAAATGTCCTTAAAATTAAACTGGAGGCAAAAATAAATTTATAACAGTACAAACTTGTTACCACAATTTCAAATAATCTTGTGCAGTGTTTTCACTAATTCATAACATTTTAATATACAGTAAAATATCTGTAGAAGCATTGAATGGAACATTAGTTTTTACCACTGCTATAGAGACTGGCGGTTAATGTTAACATTTTCCATTCACTAGGGCATAAATAAAATTATACAGTAAATATCTCTATGGCACCATTGAAGAGAACATTCCACTTCTATTGAGATTTCTGGAATTTTGTTGGCCTCATTAAAGGAAGTTACAATAGTTTTACTTCCCATTATAGGAGTGGGATGGGACCAACACGTATATAGGGAAATTTTACTGTATAAGACATTTTATAATGATCTCAACAGATTTACTAATTCAGAGTTTTAGGGGTTGCCTGCAAAATAATAAAACTTTCAGATCATTTTTTCGTGAATGTAATTTATTACGATACAAAGTTTATTGTGTTGTTGCTTTTTTCTTTTTTTTAATGTCCTTACTTTATGCCCATTGACCATTGAGAACAAGGGATCAGCATTAACAGTAAAGGAAAAGCAATGAGAGTGACTGCAGCTCGTTGCTAAATGCTTGCTGCTTTGAAATATCATTTCAATAAAGATCAATTAGCTCATGTACTGTATTATACAATCACTAAATTTAACAATTTTTTTAACATTGCATAATAAATTTGTTGGAATAATTTTATTATTGTCTTTATTTACTGTACATAAAGTAAAATTATTGAAAGGATAACAGTTCCATATGCATTCTAAGTTAGCTAACAAATGTTCTGTATGTAGTTCACATTACAAAATGTTTTTCAGTTCGTTTAGTATTTACTAATAGGTTATATTGTAATCTGTGTAAATGATGACTAAAAATTTAGTTTGTAAGCCCTTAACGCTGTATTGTCTTAATTTTTGATGTACAAAATGAAATAATTTTGGAAAAAATAGTTTAAATATTTGCAAGTAATTAAAAGTAGCTTACCAGATTTTCTGTTAAATCACTTAAAAAATGCTGCAACATTCGCATATTTGTATGATCAATTCATTATTATATAATAATTTGAACAATTTAAAAATAAATAATTGATTATTCTCTATTTTGAATCTGGAAAATTATTTGTAAGAAGAAATTAGTCACACGATTAAAATGACAAATTGACAGAAAGAAATGCAGGTAGAATAAGGAAGTAAATATTAAAATAAGAAATAAATAGACTAATCTCATCTCCCTTGTTTTTCTGCAGTGGAATATGATTTTTATTGGCTTAAACAGCTTGACCTTGATCTTGCAATCTGTACTTTATTCTCTTAAAAGCCAAGATTGAGCATAAACATTGTAATTTAGTTATTTTTTTAATCATTTGCCATTTTTTTTTATATAGAACAATACTTGAAATTTCAAAAGTGTGGATCAACATTTAATGAAGTCTCTAATTAAAACAACAACACATTTTTTGCTCATTTTATTGTTTGTTTATATTATAATTGTTTAACTGTTGTAATAGGAAAGTTAACTAACAAAGTTTTCAGTTTCAAAAGCTATTATTATGAAATAGAATAAAATCAAATACGTTATTGTAATTTATTAAAAATCATTATAAAACAATTTTATTAGTCAATTTTTACTATTTCATTTGTAGTTTATTACAATTGTGATTATACTTACACAATTTTGTTTGTTTTCTCACAAATACTTCCTTCATTATTATGTTTCAGCAGTTTTTATTCTAGGTAGTAGCTTGGTTTTTGGAACCTTTTGTTCCTTGTACCCTCACTCTCTTGTTGCTTCTATGCTTTTCAGTGTTGAATTTGATCTATTTCCAGTAGCTTCGAATTCCTGATGAAGGTTGTTTTTATATTTATCTAATAATATACTTCAGTACACCATTTCTTGGTACACGTTACACAAGTACAGTATGCTTACAACTTCCTTGAGTATTTAAGTATTAGCCTTCAGAATTTTACTTGTTTTAGCTTTTTAACATCTAGGCTTTTGCTTTAAGTTAGACAGTTAAGCAATGTAGTAGTTAATCCACATTCTTGAACTGTTTGTATTGTTCCATATACACAAATGTTTGATTAAAAATTATAACATTAATTTATTAAGTAACAATTTTTAAAACAGAATTATGTCTTAAAGAAGAATTGTAATGCTAACTAAATCCTTAAACAAAAGATGTTATTTATCTGTTAAATTTATATTTTTAAAGTTACCACAAAAATATTTTGATTAAACTTTGTGTTCAGATTGAATAAAAGCTTGTTTTATTTTTATTATTTCATTTGAGGAATAAATAACAAATATGACTATAACATCTGTATACTATTTATTCTGCCTTTGTTCCTAACAGTTCAGTGTCAATTCAATACAGTATTATGAAATGTTTGTCTGGATAATATATAGTATGATAGCGGTTGCCTGTATAAGCAAGAAATTCCAAAACTATGCCAGAAGTTATATATATATATATATATATATATTATTATTATTTGCGTATAGACCCTGTTGGATCATGCAAAGCACTCCGACTCATGTCTTGTTTCTTCTAATCCTCCACACCTCCCTCATCCTATTCCCATGGATCCTCTCCGCTCCTCCGTCCATTTTAACCCTGCTCTCTTTGTGATTTCATTCTCTGGGACCTTCCAACCGAGCATCTTTCTCCTGTATGCGTGCCTGTCTTCAACGTCATGTAGGTCTATTCTGACTTATGCGATCCACGACTTTGTTGATTTGACTCCTTGTATATACTTAAGGATTATGTTGGCAAGTCTCGTTTTTATAAATATATATTATAAATTGAAGCGAGGTTTAATAGCTTAGAGATTTATTAACTTAGAGATTCATTTTTCCTTCGAAGGTACAGTGTTATAAGTTAGAGATTGACCTGTGTAATAAGATAGAGATTCCCTACTGTGTATTAAAATAGAGACTACAGTTCCGTCAAGTGTGTTGCACCGTATGTATATGTTGCCGACGCTGCTGCTTGCAGGCGCTTCAGTATCTTTTATCTAATAAGTAGAACTTGCTTAATTAAAGAAAGATATATTATTAAAATATAAAGTTGATTTGGATAGGTTTTGTTCTGAAAGGCTTATGTGCAATGCTATAAATGTATACTAATTTACATATGTAGTAGTAATAGTAATAATAATATAAAAACATTGTTTGAAGGCTGCTTTATTGAAACCTTATCCGAATTGAATTAAGACAACAGCCCTAAATTAATGAATTCATATAAACTTAGAGTGTTTTTTTTCGATAAAACACAAATATTTGTATTTTTCTATATAGATAATTGTCAAAAATAAACATTTAGATATGTTGTTTATAATTAAGTCCCAACTGTTTCTTTACTAATTACGATGAACTTGGTTTTATTAATGTTTAATCCATACAAGTGATTATTATTTTAAGGATTTTCTTGTTAAGTCCTTTTTACCAACAAAAAAATGTCTTATACTATCCTTCAGAATGGCAAAGTAAAGTAATAATTAAATTTTAAAACATAATTTCTGAAGTATTTTATTACAGGAAAATACTAGAAAAGATATGAAATTAAGAAACTATAGTTTTTTTAAAGATTCAAACCGGATTTGTTGAAAAATATAATTAAAAGTAAGAAATTTTGTGTTTCATTTCTGAACTGTTTGTTATATTTTCTAACACAGAAACTTAGCAATGTTTAAATAATTTGAGAAAAATTCGCGGCACGTAGCTGTCTTGCTGACGTGATAGTATGAATTTCCAAAACAGTTTTTCTTTATCTCACCCTTTTTGACATTTTGATTCTGCCATTGTAATCAGTACTAAAAGCTGCACATACCAGCACTTACAACTTTCAAATTACGTTCAAAATAATCTAACTAAGCGAGTTCTACTTGTTAGATAAAAGATACTGAAGCACCTCCAAGCAGCGCATCGGCAATATATACAGACGGTGTACAGTCACACTTGACAGCACGAACGGAACCTCTTCAAATTACAAAACTAATCTCTAAGTTAATAAATCTCTAAGCTATTACACATCCCCATTGAAGCCACATTTGGAATGAATGTACTTTTTAAAGAGCTTCCCTTCCACGAAATTAGGCTAAATCTAAATCCATCTATAATAGAACCTCAATTATTAAGGATAATTAAGGAGAGGAAGGGCACCAATAACTGAAATCGTGGTCAAGCTGCTGGCAATAAAATATTGTAATGACAGTAATGAGGAAACGTGTTCTATGTACAGTACTTTACATTTATAAAATAAGAACTGTATTCAACATTATTTCTCAAAAAATAAATCAAAATAATAGTCATAAAGAATAAATTAATATACAAAATATGCAGTATTTACATGATAAAGAAAAACACTATAAACATAGGTCTTGCTAAACGTCCGGTTGTTGTACATACAATTAAAATAGACATTGGTTTTTTCCTCTTCTACTGTACTAACATGGACATGCACATGTCTAATTATGTGTAGCATTGCCAATAAATCATATATTTAAGATGTTTAAGAACAGTTGGATAGACTGTTTTCTCATTACCCTTCTTCTGAACATAATTACCTTTTATTGGTTCCTAAAAAAAAAAAAATCCATACTGCAGATTATTATCGCCACTGCAAGTACTTTCCCTTATGTCCTTTCACCAGTAGATTGTAGTTATTCAAAAGAAGCCTGTCTGTTTACATGTTTCTTCAGCACATTATAGAGGACCTCTTTGAAGTATTAATATCAACTGGAAGAATATCTTCTTTATTTGTTTCACCCAACTTTGGGGTACACCAAATCAACCACTTTTTAATGTTCTGTGCCTTCCTCGTAGCAAGTATTGCTTCATTCATTATGATCTTGCTTTTCTTTCTTCGTCAGAGATTTGGATTGTTCGCTTGGATTTGACTTTGCTTTGGAACCGTTGTTTTTTGTCCTTGGTTATTGTTTTGGCTGTTCTGTCCATGAGCATAGTGTCAGTGATTTGTAGTTCTGTTATGTCTTTTTCTGTTTCTCTAAACCAAAGGGGGAGCTGCCTCAGTGGCCTAGTTGATAGCGTACTGGGCTTTCACCCCGAGGACCCGGGTTCGATTCCCAGATGGGGCTTGGCATTTTCATACGCTATAAATCATCCCATCGTCTACATTAGTCCAAGTGTGCACAATAGTCGGACGTTAAACACACAAAAAAATATTTTTTTGGTTAGTCTATTTTCGTCCAATCGGAGGATGTGCCCATAAAAATCAATTCTCCTTTTTCTTCTTGTGTCTGATAGTGGAAGAATATATAGAACTGTAATTTTATTATTTTTTTTATCTCTCTGTGCACTGTATATTTTAACCAATATTGTATGGAGAAGTTGGTAACATCTTTAAGTTAGAAAAAGTAAACGCTTTCACAGAATAAATGTTTTTTTTGTTAACTACAGATGAAATTTTTAAATTATCAACTCTATGTTATGATATAGCATTTGGAGGGAGGGCTATTGAAAATTCAACCTGGTTAAGCTTTTGGCCAGTTAATTTGCCCCTGGATAATCGAGGTTCTACTATATTGCTAAGTTTTGGCTAGAATATAAAATGTAAACGTTTTCATCAAAGGGTCTTGGCAATCATGCAAATTATGTAGTTTATCTAGGACAACAAAATAAATAAATAAAATAATTCTGAATAGGATTAAAAGCCTGGGAATCTTTTCCCTTCCCAATTACAAAATTGGTCAAGTAATTAGTCTCCAGTGATTTGCATAGACATCCAAGTAAAAACTACTTTTTTGAACTTAGGGGATCTTAAATTTAAAGATCAATCAATTTTTTTACAATCCCCATACTTTACAGTTTAATGTAGTGAGAAAATAAGATCAATACGTCTACAATGTTTTCATCATAGTTTCCTATAGGCTACTGTATTTATTAATCCCTGCAGTTATGTGATCTATTAAGTTGAAGTAAATAAAGTTCTCTGAAATCATTAGGTCAGAGTTAGGACATAAGAAACATTTATAAATGTTTTGGTTGAAACTGGTGGAAAATTGTCATGTTCAGTTTACAAATTTGTACAAGTTATGTCACATATAAGTTTAGCCAATGAATGAACTACAGTTTTAAGCTTACCTGCACAAGTTTGACATTACTGCCATTAACAATTTCTGAAACACTCTCAAATAGACAGTTTGTAGGATTGTGTTCATGATCACTATCTCCAAGCACGTCAGTCTGAATGTAACATACATTACTGTTCATAATTTGAACTCCTAATTAAACTTTAAAAGCGACACTTAACGTCACTGCTTTATATATATAGTGATACCTCGGCTAACGGTTGACCTGGACAACGGTCTAATTCACGGAATGAAAAATGACATAACAGTTTAGGTTTTAGATAAAGGGCTGAACATATTACAAAAGTGTTTTCATTTTGTTAAATTATTTCTGAGCAGATGTGTAAATATAGAGATTAACAACATGTGCTACAAAAAGTACAAGCTAGTGAGTTAACACCAACAAGCCTTTGATTGATGGGTGTTTGGTTTTTCTAGGGCAATAACCTTCATGATGTTTCTTAGTTATTTGTTTTCAGAATGCCCACTCCTATTCCCTTTTCTCTAATTGTACCTAATTTTACTCTTTGAAAAAATTTAAACATTTGTAATATTATCGTGTTATATACTTTTGATTTTTAAATTTAACAAAATGTATCACAAATTCCAAATTTTTGTTTAAATCCTGTTTACAATTTTTGTGTGAATATTAATTAAATGGGCCCTATGTTCAGTATAATCTGCCTTCCCTAGCTTCGTCAATTCTACTTTCGTTGACACGTTTCGGAGAACCTCCATCTTCAAAAACTATGTCTATACTGGTCATCAATATTATGGCTCATCCTATTTATAATTTTCTAGCTTCACCTCATACCCCTTCCTTTATTCAACACGTGTACATTAAACCTAACTGTTCGCTTCTGATTGGCTCTTCAAAATCATACGTTTTATTGTATATAAGAGAATATAATTAAATGGGCCCTAAAAGAGTTCTTGTGGTAGTGAAAGTAAAAGACAAATGTTTGACTATTGAACTAAAAAAATATTCGGTATTGATTTGTCCTGTGTATATATTATGATATAGTTACATTTGTATGAATTTAGTTAAAATAAAGTGTGACTTATGTTCTGTGAATTTTCTTCATTCTTCATCTTTGATATATTAAAGATGAGTACTCTATTATTTTTTCTATATAAAAAAATTAAAATGTTTTCTGTAAGTCTATATTGTAAACGCTGACTCACACAGCAGTCTGCTCAGATAACAATCTTAGTTCTAGAACAAATTAAGACCATTAACCAGTGTATATATATATATATATATATATATATATATATATATACTATATATATATATATATATATATATATATATATATATATATATATATATATATATATATATTCTCTTATTTTGAATTGGGTAATTTTATAATTGATAATTTCTTTCCAATCCTGTTTTTAACGATAATAATCTTTCAGGTTTTTTGCCCACAAAATTCAAATATATATATATATATATATATATATATATATGTGTGTGTGTGTGTGTGTGTGTGTGGGGGGCAATACCAGTCTATCAGGTTTTACCAGTACCAGGTTTTTTGCCCACAAAATTCATATATATATATATATATATATATATATATTTTTTTTTAACGTCAGACAGTTGTGCACACTTGGGCTAATGCAGACGATGGGATGACTTATAGCGTATGAAAATGCCAAGCCATGGCTGGGAATCGAACCTGGGTCCTCGGGGTGAAAGCCCAGTACGCTGTAAACTAGGTCACCAAGGCGGCTAGTATATATATATATATGACGATACCAGTCTTTATGTTACTGATTTTGCTACAGTCAAGTGTTACACATTTATACTTGTTACAACTATTACGAATTTTGACTACAACAAAATTCAAAAAAAGTGGCCATAAATAAAACCACAATGTATGCAAACTGACAAGAGATCAGCATCTATGTAATAATTGTTTACTGTAAATATACTTCTGAAGACATCATGAACTACACGAAAAGGAATTTCAATACGTTTAAATATACGATGCAATTTTATCTATTAATCAATATAATTATTTTTAAACATTAATTTCATTGCCGAAAGTTTAGCCCTGATAAAAATTCAAGTATAGATGAAAATTCAAGTATAGATAAAAATTCATAAATAGATGATGAAACAAAGACAGAGTTGGGATTTTTAACAAGAATGCTTATTTAATTAACATGAAAGTTTTAATGTTTCTAAGTCATTATACAATTAATAAAAATTTATCTATAAAACTGCTGATTATTATTTGGTGGAGGGTGCTGCCACTGAGGTGGAGGCGGTGCACCATGTACGTAAGGCTGACCCATTGGTTCTTGATAATGAGAAGGTCGAGGAATGGGGTTTGGAGGGGGAGGCGGTGGCCCACCACCACCATACTGTGGAGGCTGAACCACAGGACCTGCTGGAGGATAGTTTGCAGCAGGATTAGGATAAAACTGAGGTGGCTGGGGAGGAATTGGTACTGGAGGAGGAACTCCATACGGAGGGGCGTATTGTGGAGGCGGTGGAGCATGTGAATAATGCTGATTGAAAGTTGCTGGGGGCAAATCCATCCCTGTATCTTGGATCTGAACTGTGATTAAGTTTGTTCTCATATTGGACATTGGAGCAGGCTGAGTTGGTGGTTGATAATTCGGCATTATCATCGGAGGGCGATGTGGAACAAATGGAGGTGGCGGTGGTGGTGGTGAATTTCGTCTGTGGTGATCAATTACTGAAGGGGTGGGCTGGATTCTAGGGTCACCAGCAGCTGTCATGTGTTGAGCTTGAGGTTGTGGTTTAACACGTGGTGGCTGCTGTACTCCACTGCTCATGGTCGGAATCTTTACAGGCGATGGCGGTTCAGGCGGAGCATCTCCTCCACCACTACTTCCTAAAGAAGGAACCGAAGTCGATATATGTCTGTGGTTAAAATGTGCCTGAAATAAATTCAAAATCAGAGGATAAAGACTGACCAAAATTATTTTTTTTTAATATTAGAGAAGTTGCTAATAGAAAACAATATGTTCAGTGTCTGTTAAGAATAAAACTCCCAGAAATAAATTTTATGTAACTGCCATCATTCATGGCAGCAAACATTTAGGTCATCCATAGAACTGTGCTCTTGTAGCCATTACAAAGATCTCGAAAATCTGTGTTTAAGTTGGACACAACATGCAGAGTACATGCATATGGCATCAGCACACACATGAAAACAAACAGAAGCTGAACAAAAATAAGCTTAGAAATCTTAGTCGCAGAGGATGATGTGGAATGTTCTGGTAAAAACGTATATGACTTAATACAATTAGGATGACCAATTTTTCCTAAAATATCACTTAATATGTTAAAAACGTATATGGCTTAATACAATTAGGATGACCAATTTTTCCTAAAATATCACTTAATATGTTAATTGATTAACACGTTAAGGTAAAAAAAAATGTTTCCTAAAAAGAAAATAATATTATAGGTGTAAATACCTCGAATATGTAACAGATCTTACCTGTAAATCTCGCTGAGACAAATAAGTGCGTCTGCAACCTGCACTGCCGTACCTAGTTCCTCCATGAGTACACATAAATACTGTTCCTAAACCTGTTTGCTCAACACGTGAAACTTTGTCTAAACACCTTGGACAAACTTTATCTTCTCGTTTGGCACACGAAAGACAAAACACATGCTTGCAGGGTATCTGTAACAAATGTATACACTTGTATTTTTAGCCCTGAACCTTAATTCAAATACATATCAACAAATTCTATTAAATATATTATTTTTACAGTAAGTTAAGCTTTCTACTATCTTTCACTTTGTACTTCAAGTTATATTATCTGTCAGCACTAAACTATCAAAGATCGCCCGTATCTTGAACCTCTTCTATTTTTCTTGAATTTTTAATAATTGAATTACTGTAGAAGATAAAATAGTTATTTGAAAATGTGCCTAATAACTACTATTTAATTAGTCTATTACTATACAGTTAGTATAATGAGTCTTAATGTTGCTGTTAACTGTGTGTAAAATTTAGTAAATATACAGCATTTACAGTTATCACCAGCAAAATAAAAAAAATAAGAATGTGTAAGTTTAACATCTTAAATACACCTTGTCATCATAAATTAAATTAAGTATACATAGTCTCTTCTTTGTATATACTACAGCAATGTCCGTATTTCATCCAACTGATAACTAAAATACAAATAAAATTATCACTGCAAAATAATATAAGTTCAAACAAAACAGCCAAAACAATAATCAAGGACAGGAAACAACAGTTCCAAGGCATAGTCAAATCCAAGCGAACGATCCAAATCTCTGACGAAGAAAGAAAAGCAAGATCACAACGAATGAAGCAATACTGGGCTACGAGGAAGGCACAGAACATTAAAAAGTGATTGATTTACAAAGTTGGGTGAAATAAAGAGAATATAAGTTCAAGATAAAATACAAAATGAAAACCCCTCTGCCCAAAAATGAAAACTAAGCGATAAAAACTTACAATTATCTCAAACTAGTCAAATTATCATCTTTGGAGGCATGGTAAACAAGGATTAACCTAAAATAATATTGCTCTTTGATATTATATTGAGGTATTAATTTTAATTTTTAAGACAATGGGCAAATGGAAATCAAAAATCAGGGATTTTTTTTAATTTACTTCTGTTTAGTATCCTTCTGAAGACAGATGCTATGTTACCAAAATGTAATCAGGTTAAAGTTAGTTTTAATTTTGTAGCAAAGAAATTTCCTTTTTTATAAATAGTAGTTGATGGTTATAAGGTGCATTTTCGCAGGCAAAGCACATGTTTATAGTGCGTCTGTGGTATATTTGAAAACATTTATTTTTGTTAAAAGGTTTTAGGTTTTCTTAAACACTTATTGAAACAAAATGGCAGCTACCGAAAATACCTGATTTATTTTAAAACAAGGTATTTTCACAAGCTCTTGAAGCCAAACGGGTTGTCTATTCACTTTTTAGTATAATTTTTCATTTTTTTTCTTGCATTGGAAAAGAAGGATAAATGATTTTAAACAAATTTCTGATCAGTACATAAATTACCATAGCAAAACACAGCTAGTATTCATGAAGGAAAAGTTGGAATCAACAAACAAAACTTATGTTAAGTAACATTTTGTTAAACAATACATACACGTATGCTACTGTTATACAGCAATTCTGAACATTTTAACACTCTATAGTGTAAAAGATTAAGTTTGCTGTTTACAATAAATAATTAGCATTAAATTTCAAACATATTTTATATATTGCAAGTAGACATGCCAATGACAGCTGAAGCGTAATAACGCGTGCACAGGGCTGTTTGTCTCTCAGCGTGCCAGGCTGATAAGTCATGCATCTCAGTACTATAAATCATTTCATTTAACAATTTATTCTTTTTCTACCTGTAAATAATGTAGCTTAAAAATACAGTACATACATAATATTTGTTGAGAAATAATGTGTCTTTTAGTTGTTCTACAGCCTTTTATTCTTATATGTGGGTTATCTGCAGCAATCGTGATACCTACCCAACCCTGCGGATAACTAGAAGTTGACCATATATTTTTATTTTAATAACCCCTTCACAACATGTAATCAAGGTGGGGTGGTACGTTCAGGATACTATGATGGCTGCTTGAATAACTCATTTTCCAATTAAAATTTATAAATGTTACCTATAAAGACGAATATATATTTATAACTACTTTTTTGGGGTCATTACACAAGGACATAATATATAGGTTATGTTTTAAGTCATGAGAATGAGAGCTGTACCATATTTTTGAAATGATCGTTTATTTATATACACAAATGATGGTAAATATCAGAATAAACTGTAATAATAACAAATTAAAATTTTTAAAATGTATTTAAAAAAAAGAAGATGTGATCTACTCACCATACGACCATATATCAAAATGGGTTTCATACATTTGTCACAACAATGAATCATTGGATTTAAAACTTTTTCAGCAACCAAGTTAACTCTGTGATCCCAGCGAAGGCGTAACATAGGCTCTGGTGGACCTCGGTTCAGTGTAGTGAAAGTTGGCGCCTCCAACTGAGAAATGTCTTCAAGATCAACTGTGAATAACGTTGTTTATATATAAGTTTAATGATTTCTCTAAATACTTAATTAATTCTACGTTAATAATATTTTACTGACAAAATGGTGACTCACTGTCTTCTGCTTTATTCAATATTATTAGCAAATACTGATAGTGCTGAAGCAGTAAAAGATATTTAAAAAGATGGCTCAACAACACTATAACATTTGTTCTATTTATTTTTCTGAATGTTCACTCATGAAAAAATATTCCAGTATCAAATCCTGATTTTTAACTTTTGAGAACACAAGTTTTTGATGCTCCACTGCACTCAAAAAGTAAAGTACTGTGATGTCGTTTAAAAACTAAATGATAACAAAGATTTACCGTTATTTTGAGAAGGGTAATAAGTTTTGCTCACAAAATAATTTCAAAATCTTTAAGATTACAACTGAAATAACTGTACAAATTTAAAATTAATCTGACTACTTCAATACTTATGTATTTTCTTTGCTAAGATATTGAGTAAATCTTACAACTATATTTTGTTTGACAGCATGTTTCTTAACAAAGCTATTTTCATTTTAATGGGGAGTAAATAGATTTAAAAAATATTTATGTATTTTTCCATACTTTTTGGTGCAGTCTGTGAATCATCTGGACACTCTTCAGTTTCCGGCTCAGGAGCAATATTTTCAATTTCTTCACTTCCTGTCTGTAACATAAAAGTTAAAATCCAATTAGGCCATAGGCCTAACACTTCAACGAAATTTGATTAAAGCATACATTAATTGTTTGTTTTTCTTAAAGAAATATTTTTTTCCATTTTGCTTTTACTTAGAAGTAAATGATAAGAACTAACAGAAAAAAATAGAAGTAAGTGATAACAGAAAATATTGAAACTTGAACACACCATTCACTATTGTCCAAATATTATTGTTTACTATAATACATTTAATACCCACTGCTAATATAACCAAATGTTAATACTTATAATATTTATACCTTCTGATTGTTCAATTACATGAGCTTGTTCAAATATTGTAATTATTAAAATTTATAGTTCATTTTAATTTTTATTTTTTAATTAATAAATAATGTTTGGTCCTTTATAATAACATGTATATTTCATTTAATTGTAAATCCCACAATATATGTTATTAGTAAAAGTGAAGAATATTACAAACTGAATAAAACTAACTAAAATTATTTTAAAACTAAAGTGCGCAACAATTCATAATTCACACCACTAAACAGATTATAAAACTCACATTTAAACACTGCACAAAACTCAAACTGTGCTACAAAACAAAAACAAACAGATGCGGTGACCTCATAGTGTCAGTCCTAGTTCAAACATATTTCATTTTATCTAATCACAGGGTGTCTATCAGCTCCCTTAAGCAAACATCAGGGACTTTTTGGGGACATATACTACAAAAACATAGAACCATGAATTTCTTCAACATTAGCGGCATCATACATATTAGTTCGACAACAATTAAATACACTAGATGGTATATAATAACTTTAAAATTACATTTTTTGGAAGCCTACTTGAATTTATGGCTAATAGAGGCTCATTCTATTATTTTTTCCGTATCAAGGCTTATTTATTGGCATTTCAGATCACAATTTACAAAATCACTGAGAAGGGAAGGAAATTATTATTTTCTAGGGGAAAAGGAGATATTAATTCTAAATTCCAGTATTATCCGTGACATCTGGGACTAGTAGACACCCTGAATCATCATGTATTCGACGAGGAACACTAAATTATGTCACTAAACCAGCATTCTAGGAATTAAAACCATATTTTCAACGGCAGAACATGTCTAAATCAAAAACTTCACTGTACTGGCTACAAGTCAAGCGAAAAGGCAAACATATTGAGACGATATCACTGAAGCTAGGAGATGCCAGTCCGTGCATCATATTCCAAGAGCGCGAATCAATTGAGTGCTCTGTGAGAAAAGTGAGGTTATGGAACAAACTCAACAAATTTTAAATTAAATAAATAAATATGTTAAAACAATCGTGCTGTTAAAAATTCTAGTCTCAACGAATTTATGTGCAAAATTTACGGTAACCAGGATATTTCGATAAAATTTACGAACTTGAATACCAGAGTGGTAAAGTTTTTCAGACTTTGAGTTGATGCGAAGTCGTAAAAACTCAATATAACGTCCTCTCAAAAGCCATAAATAGCCAGTATTTGGCATGGTTTGGAGAGAGACGGATCTGCGACCACAGCGGTTTGTTTGGATCATAGTGAAACAAGATAAATAGTAAAGTGAGAGTTTATTAGAAGTGAATACCAGAAGTTAAATAGGTATATTTATTAATATAGTGAGTGCAACAAGAGAATATAATTTAAATTTATTTACGGAAATATAGGTGAGATCTAACCATTTATTTGTAACAGTATTAGTACAATAATATTAAAATAATTATTTGGAAACATTTGAAATAAACAATTTAATTTATAATATATAACATTTCCATTTTGGAATAAACTTGAATGGGGCTAGCTCGTTATTCCCCCCCCCGGAATATTTTAAATAATTAAATAAGACAAATTTTGAGAACAGATTAATTATAGTGATAGGTGTAGTAGATTTAAATATTAATTTCCCAAGATTAAAATAGATAGCAAGAGACATTATAAAGACATTCCTAAATAATTGTGTGATAGACATTATAGTGGCCTATAAAAACTTGAACATTATATAGCTATAATGTTATTATTATAACATTATTATTATAATTATTAAGGACTATAATGTTAGTTTAAGATTAGTAGTTAATGTCTGTTTATTTTTTAATTTAATTTTAGTAGCATAGGGATTGTGAATTTATTTTCAATAATTTAAATCGAGTATTCCAATTTCTTTCAAAGGTCAATTAAATGAACATTGATCGATCAAACATTTTTAAATTTTAATTTTAATCCAACCTTGAATTCAATAGTAGAGTGGAAGATTCAATATTATCCTAGCAATATTAAATGATTTGTATTATAAGTAAATATAAATAATTAATTAAATGTCATTGTTTATAGATATAGTTAATTGATGTCATAATATCATATGATTGTTGCTGTTTTGACAAAAAAAATAATATAAGGAACTCATTGAATAATCATACTAAAGTGTGTTACTATTTTAGTTGATATAAATAATGACAATAAACTTTGTTAACTTGAATTAATTTAATGAAACTTAACCCCGCAGGGGGGGTGCAGGCTAGCTGCACTTATTGAGAGGGTTTAGATGTCCCTCGTGGTACCCGAGTTTAACACACACACTCGCAACACTACATTTATGATTTTAACACTTTACTCTCAACATTTAGGAGACAATAATAGCCTCAATGTGCTTTTTACGCCATAAAAAATAATAATAATAATAATGAAACTTTAAATCTTTTTTTAGTATTTATCATTTGTTTGTTTTGTTTTTGATTATCATTTTGTAAAATTTATGTCATTTTACAATGGTCAAAGTAAAGTCTTCCATGTGTCTCACATGTAAAGTTAATGTGCAGCCTAACAGCATTATTATTTCTTCACAATGAGTGGAGATTAAAGAGATTATTAGTAATAAAAGCATATACTGCTATTTTAAAAATTGATCAGTAATGGCTGAAACCAAGTAATAAGGCTAACATTGTTTAAATTGCTCAGTTTCCACATGGTTAAAATCTCAAATTTTTAAGTATTACTAATAAATTTTAATAATATATATATATATATATATATATTATATATATATATATATATATATATATATATATATATATATTAAATTAATAAATAATATAGTTCTTATTACTTTCACATTTTTCTTTCCTCTTCCTCGTCCACCCCTTCCTCCACGAACTCCTCTGCCTCTTCCACCTCTTCCTCGGCCTCTACCCCGTCCACGAATAGTTTTTACACTTTCATCGGTTTCCATATCTTTTATTGTTGGTTCTATTTCACTCTGTAAATAGAATAAAAACACAAAATATGAAGCAAATCTATAATTCAAATCATTATACTAGGGTTTAAACATAAATTTGATATGGACCTTTGACCTTAATTGACTCAATAACTTAAGACAATTCATGAAACATTTATTATGTACCATATTGTAAGTGAGCCTAAAACTTACATGAAATGTATTAATATAATTAGTAAGTGAAAATAGTTTCATAAATTGGTTAGGTTTTTGTTGTCTACTACAAAGATTGAGATATCTAAATATATTTTTTTATTTGTTTCATTAAATATAAATTTTTGTTAATAAAAATATATTATTTTTGTGTAAAATGCACATAAAGGTTGCCTACAAAAATGAAAACAAAAAAATTAATAAACATAAAAATTGACACTTAAAAACTAGATAGTAGTGAAAAAACTATATAAGCAAAAATAAAAATATATTAAAAAAATAATAAATTACCTAAAACTAGTTAACAAGAACAAATATATTACAAATAAAATTTAAAAAATTGAATGAAATAATGGAAGGCTGTTAAGTGGCCGTACACAAAAAACACAAAATAAATACTGTACTATGAAAAATGAACACAAATATTTACGAACACAAAATTTATTCATGTTAAAATTATTTAACATGAATAAAACACACAAAAAGGTAAATAAAGTTGTTTAATAACTGTAAAAAACCCATCAAATATATGCAGACAACGCAAGAAGGCCAGAACTCAGTCGTTTCTCGAGATCGTCTGCATAGAAGCACCCAATCTACATTTCGGAAATCTTATCAGTCTAGCATAAAAGGACAAAGTGTTTATGATAGTACTGGCCAATACAGCCATTGTTTTTTCTGTGCATCTTAAATAGAGCTTGCCTGTCTTTGGTAGAAGAGAGAAGCGAGGCTCACCATAAATAAACGGTGGACAGTTTGGATGCAATATGACAGGGGTGAGGGAATTATTTGCTAATTGCAAACACGACCAAGAGTTTTGCTACTTTTGTGAGCTATATACTTTGTGTCCAATTGAAGTTATAAATTTAAACAATTAAATATTATTATCTAGCTTAAAGTAGGTCTTCTTAAGAAAAAATATTACATTCCAGTCCATAGCAGTAAAAAGGTAACTACTGCATTGCCGGTATAAGAAAGAATGCATGAAATAGTGTTTGCTCAGGTAAGAGATAATGTGAGCAAATACGTTTCTTTTAATAATTTCTTTTGTATAGACATATGTAACATAAACATCACCATGATGGAAAAATAACAACAATCCAGTGTCATTAAAATATCTGTATCAAAACACTTATAGCTATATATATATATATTTTGGTAATTTTTTGTTACTAAATATTGTTGCTGAAGCGATTTTTTGAAAAATGTTAGTTGTATAGAATAAGAGTGATTTTGAAAACTGCTTTCTTTGCTTGAAATATTAGTTTTATATCAAATAAACTTTAAGATTTTTCAATGAAAAGTACAAATATTGCATAAACTAATCTTTAGCATATATAATCACTGTTTATAATACTCTAATAACAAAGTTATAATTAAAAAAAATTTTTTAGCCTACATAAATATTTTTAACCAAAAATTTTGTTTACATGAAGTGGACTATTGGTTCCCTTTATTATTCCTATTGCTAATATTTAATGCAGTACAGTTGGCAAGTTTCTCACCATAAGCAGCACACAAGCGTAACTGGAAATTATGTTTTTGTATTACATATTTTAGTTTTTTTAAGCTTTTTAAAGATGTATTTAATAACTTTCATGCAATACTATTATTATATGAAACTGTGTTAGGTTTTCATGCAATATTACTTTCTAAACATGGTTACTTTCTAATACGGTTGTATTAGTTCTTGTCATTTTTTTTTTAAACAGGGTTCCTATTGTTTTCACTGGAAATTGATTAACTATGAAATAAGGAACCAGGAATCAAATCATTTGGATAAATTAGAAATGAATCGTGAAACAAGATGGTTTCTGAAATAAACATACCTTAAAATGAAAAAAAGAATTTACAAATTTCAGTGAAATGAAAATAACATTTAACAAAATTAATAAAGTTTTATAAAAGTAACTAAGCCTTTATTTTAAAGTAAATAATACTGTAGTAAGTACAGTATTACTACTGTATTATTTAATTAATTACATTAATAACATAATTATAGTTTATAATGTAACATTTGTATAATTCAGTGATAAATGTATTGTTTCATAAATCTGGTATAAATCTAATATTTCATGCAAAGAAAGCAATTTTCAAAATCTTTACGGTGAAAATTTCTACAACTAGCAATTTTCAAAAAAGTGCTACAGCAATAATTTTTGAGTCCCCACAAAAATTTGTTACCTAAAAAAAAAAAATTATGTTTCAATGGTCATGAAATGAACTTTATAAGAAAAATTACATTTCAGTATAAAATATTTCTAAAAGTATATGATCTAAAGTATATTACCTGTGCAAACAGAGATTATTAGTGTATAAATTCAAAAATTAATCTCTATAAAAAAGGAAAAATAACTATTTTGAACTTTTGGCTATTTTCAAAATCTGTTGCCAAAACACATTAATAGGCATAATTATTACATGCCTATTAATAATAACATAAAATATAAAAGAGCAGAAACTATAGGATTTCTAAAAAAAATTGAATAACTTAGCTAAACTAACATTGTTTTGTATAAAAGTTATAGTATAAAAACCTATAAAAAAAAGTATAAAAAACTATAGCATGAAAAACCTAACATAGTTTTGTACAAAACTAGTATTGAGTTAAAGTTACTAACCTTGTAATGGCTGTTATAAAGCAACCACTGCTTTAAAAACATGGAGAATTTTGCTTATACTTGTCATTTTTTTTTTTTTTAATCAAATTGACATTTGGCTAAATATCATACAAAGTGGTGTCATTTAATACCAAATCGTGCTATTGTGTACTGAACTTTATACCAGCACATTTCAACTGCATTCGTATTTACACATCCCATATTCAACAAAAGTGGTCTAAATTAGTGGGTAACTTTGAGATGGGTAAAGCTATTATCAGAAATACAATTATAAGAATTCAATCATCACTGCTTGAACTGTTGTCCTGGTAGAATCCATCGTTCGATAACATTGAATAATGTCTACAAATTCTTAGATTCAACCAGGACCAAAATGAATGAATACTTGTGATAACTTGAATGAATGCCTTGGTATTTATACCAAGGAGACCTTAGCATGGTAAATATAGCATGTTCCATACATGTATGGGGCAATGACATCACAATATAGTTCCATTAAAAATTGCATACAATCACAACTTATTGTAAAAAATTTTACCTTCTGTGAGTAAATGTCTTAATTGAATAATAAGGTATGTAATAAAAGTAAAATATATTTATGAGTCATTAAGTTTATAACAGGCTTGAAATATCTTAAATACTAATATAGGTTACTTTTTTTTAAAAAAAGACAAGAATATAACATTCTTGGCTTTTGGGTAAAAACCTGACAGAATGCCTGACAAGGTTTTCTATATAATTACTGCATAAATGTTACAAACCTTGTAATGACAGTTAGGTTATTAGTATAATACACATGGCTTAGTGGTCCGTTAATGGCTTAAAATCTTAACTTATTTCAATAAATTTGATCTTCCACGGTTGAATATCACCTAATTCAATGATAAAGTATATTACACAAAAAATCTGTTGAAATCACAACTTTATTATGAGGCCAAAACTACAGAAATACCGATTTCGATGTCTTATTTACACATTTACACTAGGTTTACTTAAACACAGACAACACATTTAAAATCAGTTAAAACCTTTTTGCAGCATTATTGTAGCCTATAAAAGACCGACCTTTATTTTGGAATATTAGATTTCCAGGTTTATAAATCGTAAACTTTACATCAAATTCTAACATGGCGGAAACCGCCATTTTCGGCAATGTTAACAATTCGTTATGATGGGAAATTCTGCATTCAGTTACCAATCCCACTATATTAAACAATGATTACATATTGACTACGATTATCTGCAATATCAACATATTTAATTTATGTTATGAAGTCTGAAATCATCACAAAAAAATAGGATATAGAGTAGGGTAAATCAATCTAATAATTTTACATTCTTTTTTCTACGTGTGACATATTAATACCATAGATAAGCACAGTGTATACATTACTACATTCGTGTAAATAACAATCTGTTTACTCACAGACCCAGTTACAATCTGAAATCTGTACAGGCCTTACCCAAATCCTTTTTATATAATGTCAGTTGTTTAGACTGTACAGACAGAGTGTAATTTAATGAAACTACAATCTATGGTTTTAGTCGAAGAAGTAGCTAAAAAACAAAAGGCTAATAATAGTAATAATAACACATATTTTTATTATTAAATATTGTGATTGTGAAAATGGCGGCTGTTAGTTGGTTGCGGGGTTTTAGAGGAAGGGGTACGCGGCATAATAAAAATGCTAAAGGTAAATTTTTAATACTTAAAGATTATTTTTGGGGAGTGAAATATAATTTTGATATTTTAATAATAAAAACTTTCCATTTTCAGGTCGAAAGGAAGGCGATGATGACGACGTGAAACTTGATTGGTCAAAAGGTATAACCTAACTTCACAATAACAATAATATTTATAATAATATAATAATTAAAATAGTTATAAAAACCAACACAACAGTAGAAATGAACATAATTGTGATCCTTCAGTTTTTTGAAGGCTTAAAGTTTTTTTGTACTGCTACCTATTTTATTTCTTATTAAATTAAGTGATATGATAAAACTGAACTTTTGGGACTTTTGTCAGTTATGGTATTGTGCCGAAAATAATAATAAAAACAGTATTTAAAAGTGCGGAAGCAAAGGAAGGTTAGGCAAAAACAAAATAAAAAAGACAAACATAACCTCAAATTCATTAGTGTGCAAAATTAGTAACATATTTATCATTGTGAACAATAATAAAATGCATGTTATTATTAACAAAAACAGAACTTTTAAAAAAAATATATAAGAATCTAACACATTTGTTGGGTGATAAGCCTAACTGACATGATTGTGTATGAATGATTAATGAAATGTGTGTTATTAATTAAGGAAACAATAAAAACTGTTTTTTTTTTAAAAAAGGCTTAATAACCTAACATGGTTGTTGGGTGAAAAACCTGTCATGGTTGTGCGTGAATACCCTAACTAACACATTTTTGTACATAATGAGATTGTGTAGAAATTATTAACCTTGTATTAATTGTAAGGTTATTAGCATAAAAAGCATGACTTAGTGGTTGGTTAATGGCATAAAGTAGTAACTTGCGTCATTAGTCGTGTTACAGAGGTTGTTATTCTTATTCAATGAATTAAAAATATAAAACTATAGTTAAAAATTATATTAAATTTTTTCCATTACTATCCGAGTTTTAAGGTTAGTTTAAATTTTATACCATATATAGGTAAAATAAAGGATATATTTGTATGTTTGTCAAGTAAGGATGTGTTGTGAAGTAAAAAACTTCATTTTTTAGTACCGAAAAAATGTTTTTACAGATGGTAATTTAAAAAAATGATTTTGCATTTAAAAAGGCATATTACGGTACATAATATTATCATGCGTATAACATTTATAAAAAAACCTAGGTAGCTAGGTAAATAAACTAATGTAAACTAGGCCTAGTTATTTTCAATCAGTCGGTGTATTTTAAAAATCTGAATTGTAAATCAGACTTATAATTTGATTTGATTATAATAAATGAGTGAATGCAAATTGTATAAATCATTCTTATAAATAACTTAAATATTCAAAAATGTCAAATATTAATAAGAAACATTTGGTGGGGGGACAGTACAGACTATTGCCAAATGCGGTCTTGTATTGGAACAACGAGCAGCTCACTAACATTTTTAGGAAAAGAAGATTGGCCTTCTTTAGACACCTAACTCGATTACCGGAGAGTAGACTTACGAGGAGATTATTGGACTACCAACTGAAGTGTAAAGTTAAGAACAACTGGTTGAAGGAGGTGGAACAGGACTTGGAGGAACTAGGAATAACCAAGGAGCAATTGGCAGGAAGAAGGGAAAAAGCGATCTTAAAAAGTCAGGAAACCCAATTACAGTTTAGGGAAAAACGTCTACGAAACATAGTATTTTCGGAAGAACTCAGACTTCAGAGATCAATAAGATTAAAAAAATACTGGGGAAAACGCAGAAAAACCAAAAGACTTAATTAAATTGGCTGTGTGTGCTCCAATGTGGGCTAAAAAAAAATTAAAAATAAAAAAATAAAAAAAAGAGTGAATTTGTGAATTTCCATTGGAAAAATGAACTATTGTAACATTATCATGATAAGACCCAGATCCGGTAACTTAAAATGAGCCCCAATCTTGACTTCTAGATCATTTTTTTAAGGGATCGTTAACAGATTACAGTCTTGTTATGAGTGTAATTATGTTATCCTAAATAGATTGGAACATCAGGTTTCAGCAACCATCTAAAAAATATTTTAATTGGACTGTATTATTAAAAAAATGTATCAGTTAAATTGTAGACTCTGTGCACTTAAGTATTTTCATAAAATAAATAGGTCCTACTTGCTATTTCAGTTATCTAAAATTGTGTTTTTATTGTTTATAATTGTAATAATAATAATTGTTATAGTAATGATGAACAAAGTACAGGTTAAGTTACAAAGTTACAGGCTAAAGTAAATATTAGTTAAAAAAAAGAAAAGACATTGGTGTCTTATTTATGCATTGCATTTGTGTCATCCGACAATAGCTTGTCCCTGAACATGTGTTGCGTACAGCGAGCAGTGGAGCTGCTTATAGGGATGCATCAAGAAATTTTACTGCTGAATTCTGTAAATTCTTTAGAAAGCAGTGCTAGAATTTTAAAGCTAGTTCTACCAATGATTTGTCAAATATTCTGAAGTAATTTATCTGATTGGTTCTTTAATTTATTGGTCAAATACATACCCGGACGTAATTTCCACTGTAGCATTTAAAAAATTTTGACTAAAACCATGTATGAAACATCAATGTAATATTAAAAACATGTTTTTCCATTTATTTGTGTTAAAATAATAACAGATTTAAAAAAAAATGGTATAATTAAAAAGAAGCTTAAGAAGGAATTGAAGTTTTGGAGCATCTGAAATTGAATTCTAATAGCAACAGATTTATTAGTTGTGTAATTGTCCATTACATTTGTAATGGTTAAATGTCAAAGTTTTAAATGATATTAAAACTTAATAATTATTGTTTTAGATTGTGCAGAAAATGTAAAAGAAATTTTGATGAATATATGCAAGAAACAGGGCATTTCAGAAGGAAGGAAATTAGGATACTTAAATGCGTTCGTCAAGATATTGATAAAATGTGAAAATGATTTCACTCCATTTGGCTTTACGTCTGAAGAAATTTTGTATTGGTGAGATAACATTTGTTTTATTTATTAGTCTATATATAGTAATTTACATCTATTCTTATTCAATTGAAGATAACATATGTTCTCCTGAAATCATGTGACTATTTCAAATTTTTATATTCAATAAATTTTTCTGTGCTATGAAGGGACACAAAAGTTTTAAGTTATAAAACAAGGTTAAAATACCTTTTGAAAGAGATTATTTCTTTAAGTAAAGTTAAATTGATTAGAAATTGAAATGTCTATTTATTAATCTGTAGAGTGTGCACTGAACAGAAGTGAAAGACAGCAGGTAGATCAAAGTAATGATGAAAAACAACTTAGATTTTAAACCCACTTTAAATATTTTGGGTAGTACCCTTCTACACAAAATTTATCTTGCCACTAAATCATTACTTTTGTATTAATACATAAACCATAAACTTTCACATACCTAAATAAACATAACTTTCATAAACTTTATTCATACCTAAATTGGTTCAAAATACAATTACTATTATGAAACCAAGTTTATTTTAGAGTGTTTTTTAAAATTTATTTTATAAGTTTGTTATTAAAATAATAGTTTATTTTGGAGACTAACCAATTCCAAAAATTACTTTAAATTGGTTTAAAGGTTATCAGACACTAAGGAATATGCAACTTTTGTATTTTAGTCTTAGACCAGCACTCGTCCATGAATCTACACAAGTACGAGCTGGTTGTCTGCGTACCTTGAGGTATTTTCTTCGAAGGAAACAGGAGGCAGCATTGTGCATAAAGTTGCAGTATCCATTTTTAATTGCCAGGTATAGTTTAAGTAACAAATTACTGCTATTGTTGAGCTAAGTAAATAAATTACTGCTCACTATAAATAATAGTAATAAATTATTGTTGTTGTGCGCTAGTATTAACCACAGCATGCAGCTGGCTTGCTAGCACAATATTTTATAACATTATGTCAATTAATTAATATGCTAAGCCTGTGGAAAATTTTGTTTCATAATAAAAAAAACAACAAATGAATCCTTCCTGATTAAAGAATTTAAATCTGTATAAATTAGCATTTTAAGTTTCTAATTTCTGTGTATAAAAAAGTACAAAAAGACCTATAACATCTGCTATAAAATGTTAATTTTTGTATTGAAAAAATTTAATATTTGAAATACTAAGTTGTGTAGAGTTTTTATATCTGTATAGATATAGTAAAACTAACATTCCCTACAAATTAACATTAATTAACATTAATACAGCTGGTAGTATTTCATTGTTGCATACATAACACATTGCACATTTTGTTTCAAAGTTTTACAACTGTACTAAATTGAAATAAATTTTATTATTAACTAACAATAAAATAAGATTTCTCCATAAATAAATTACTTCATCTGCTGCGTTCATATAAACTTGGCAGTGGCGTTATTATTATAAAGTAATAGCTGTTTGTATGGGTGACATCTGCATGTAATAAATATAGTACCCTTTATTAATTGTAGATATATCAAAAGCTGATGTCTAATATATGATAACTCTGTTCTTTCATTAACAGATCTTAAAGAGAATACAGTACAAGTCTCATCCATAAATATTGTGTCCTCACTATGTTTGTTTACTGTACCTTCAAATATGGAATGAATACGTTACTATAATATTAAGTTTTTGTTCTATGATTTTACTTGAAAAGGTTTATAGAAGACGTAAATGGCATGTTAAAAGTAACACATAATGTACACTACCATTTTTCACAGTGTAGGATTCCTCTAGCATTTGAACTGTGTTATTTACAACCTCAAAGTTATTCAGTATGTATATGTGCCAGAGTGGTTACCGAATTTGCTAAAGAAATTATTTACAGCACTAAAATTTTTGAACCACCCGTTACGCCACTAAATAGGCAGTCAGTTATATAGAACATACAAGGTACATAATGTGTGCATTAATGTACATACATAATCTGTGGAATAGAACCCCTGCAGTTGATAATAGATTACTATATTAAGTTTGAATCTGTTCAAGAAAAAATATGTGTACAGCAGACCTGTGATAATTATTTAATTTTTATTATGGAATTTTTGGTAATCCATTAGTATTAAGCTACAGAAATACTAAGGACAGAGGCCAGTTGGTAATGCTCTGTGAGTTGGGATCAGTGATGTAAATAGTACTACTGTATTATTTTGTAAAGGCACAAAAATCCTGGATTAAAAAAAAAACGTGTGTGTGTGTGTGTGTGTGTGTGTGTGTGTGTGTGTGTGTGTGTGTGTGTGTGTGTGTGTGTGTGTGTGTGCGCGCGCGCGCGCGTGTGTGTGTGTGCGCGCGCGCGCGCGTGTGTGTGTGTGTATGTGTGTGGCTGGTAATTCATCTAGTAAACTTGTGGGATGTTATGCCCACTTACTGTCACTTAATGATATTCACTTGAGCACATGAATAAGCTCAGAATTGCTGTGAGACAACAAAGTTTTCATCAGAAATTCTCAAGTCCAAAATTTGCTTGAGCGAGTGTCATTAAACGACAGAGAAGCAGAGTTACCCATATTAAATGGCAGAGGGATAGGTTGGTTGGGATATGAAGTTCACTAAAGTGCCAAGAAATGAGGTTAGGAGTGGAAATTGAATCAGAAACCATTTGAAAATTATTCCAAGAAAGTTAAATAAATATTAAAGTAGATTCTTCTGTATGGCAATATATATTTTTCTTAAATTAATTTTACAGGAAAGGTATATATATATATATATTTATATATATATGAGGGCTATTCAGAAAGTAGATTACGTTTTTGGATAAAAAAAAAAACTAAGTACAGGAAAAAAATTTTATTATATACATTTGAAAGAGGAACTAAAATACTATTTTTCGACATAATCGCCAAACAAATTTAGACATTTGTCATATCGGTGAACTAGCTTTGAAATTCCCGTGTCGTAGAATTCCGCCGCCTGTGACGCCAGCCAGTCAGTCACGCCGCGCGCGGAGATCTGCGCGTCGTCATCAAAGCGCTGTGTTGCAAGCCAAGTCTTCATCTTCGGGAATAAGTGGAAATCACTAGGTGCCAGGTCCGGACTGTAGGGTGGGCGAAGTAATGTTCATGACGAAGAGAAGAGTGGCAGACCGAGCATTGTGAGTGATGAGCTGGTTGCAAATGTCAATGAAAAAATTCGTGAAAACCGCCGTTTCACAATAACCGAACTTTCACTTTGTTTCCCACAAGTTTCGCGAACATTGTTGTATGAAATTGTCACCAAAAAGTTAGGATACCATAAGTTTTGTGCCAGATGGGTGCCAAAGTTCCTGACAGAACAGCACAAGGGTCAGCGTATGGCTGCATCGTTGTCATTTCTGGACGCTTACGACAAAGATGGTGAATCATTTCTTGATCGCATCGTAACGGGAGATGAGACTTGGGTTAAGCACGTTACCTGTGAGACAAAACTACAGTCTATGGAGTGGGGCACACAAATTCCCCCAAAAACCGAGGAAATGTTTACAAACCCTGTCAGCAAGGAAGATCATGGCGACCGTTTTTGGGACAGGAAAGGTGTTCTTCTGGTTGACTTCCTAGAACGTGGAGCAACCATAAATTCAGAAAGGTATTGCCAAACATTACAAAACTTAAGACGAGCTATCCAGAACAAGCGGAGAGGAAAACTGAGTGCAAAAGTGTTGTTTTTGCACGACAATGCCCGCCTCACACGGCAAATCGAACAAAGACGTCTTGACGGCCTTCAAGTGGGAGATTTTCCTCATCCACCCTACAGTCCGGACCTGGCACCTAGTGATTTCCACTTATTCCCGAAGATGAAGACTTGGCTTGCTACACAGCGCTTCGATGACGACGCAGATCTCGCGCGGGCGTGACTGACTGGCTGGCGTCACAGGCGGTGGAATTCTACGACACGGGAATTTCAAAGCTAGTTCACCGATATGACAAATGTCTAAATTTGTTTGGCGATTATGTCGAAAAATAGTATTTTAGTTCCTCTTTCAAATGTATATAATAAAATTTTTTTTTCCTGTACTTAGTTTTTTTTTTATCCAAAACGTAATCTACTTTCTGAATAGCCTCGTGTATATATATATATATATATATATATATATATATATATATATATATATATATATAGTTCACAACATTTGAAAATGTTGTGTTTAGTTGTCAAAAATTTATTTATACAGTCATTTCATAAGTATTTCTAAAGTGGTTGTTAATGTTCCTTAATTTTGTTATTAATTTTAAAGTTTTCAGGTTTAAAAATAAAAATATGCTAATTCCATTCCACTAATTCAATTAGAACATAGGAATGTCTGATATTCCAGCTTACTGCTTATAAAGTTTCTAACAACTCATATTGTACACACATGTGACACATATCATATGACACTATGAAACAATCCTCACTAAAAGACATTTCATGATCCCTGAGTGTTACTACTGATTAGCAGCTGCTACTGTAATTAATTTTTTTAATAAAAATTTGTTTTGTAATTTAGAAAGACTTACTTTATTTTGTTAATACAAAATTTAAAGAATTAACAAGGTAATGAAAATATGTATTTTATTGTATTTTAGGTAAAAAAATAAATATGTATTGTTTACTTTAATTTATTATTTTATTTTAGGAGTTTAGACCTGATACATGAAAATGATACTGAGCGGCTACAAGCACTGCGAGTTATCAGGCGCCTTCTCTGTTTAAACTCAGCTGATTTTCCAGTGGCCTTAGCTCGAGCTGTATTATCTGTACCAGGAAGTTTAGTGGAAGACAGGTTAATCAATACTTGCCTCGCTATAGTTACCGAAATTTGTAAGTTGAAAGTTATTACTTTGTATAATTTTATACTTTCTTACTCATTTATATACTAATACAATTTGGTGATAATTTATTTGAACTCCTACTATTATTGACTGAAATAAAATGGTCAAAATAACTTAGAAACACCTGCTTACTTAATAAGCCAGTCCTGTCCGTTACGCTGATAGCAGAAAATTTTCAACCCTCAATGGAACAACTTATGGTGTTCTGTTTGATTGAAATAATTTGTAATACAGAATTTGTTAATTTTGTTCGAGCAATAATGTGCAAGCTATATTTTTATTCAAATACGTCAATTGTTTGATTAACATCTGGAACAGCAATCAACCCTAACCTAAAATGGCTTCTTTATGGCATACTGTATCACTACAATTTTTATTGTATTAAAGTTTTGAGGTTTAAACCAAATTAATGCAGTTATAATAGAGTCTCTACAATCTTACACCTGCAGGATTGGACACCTATTTGATTACAGTGAGTGTGCAAATTAATAAAGGTCAGTAGAAAAGCATTGTACAGTACAGTAATTCCTTGCCAACCTAACATTTTTTTTTTTTTTTGTTAATGCTCTTTACCTATAGGCAACATATGCAAGTGGTGATACACATATGCGTTAGATTACATTGTCCGTCTGAATGGAACTTTAAAAAAATGACATATAACCTTGGAAGCTTATTAATTCTGGTAATTCTGATGTTTGTGTTCTAATTATCTTACCAAAAATTCTATACGATATTCTTTAAGTAAATACTTATTAATGCCATATTTTGCTGCTAGAAATTTAAATTTTGTTTATGTTTCTTCTTAACTATAAAATATTTTGTTCTTTCAGGTATTCTAAATCCACATTTGTTTATTTCTTGCGGTGGCGTGACTGTTATTCTTCGTAACTTGACTGCCGTAAAATCAGCTCGAATGGCTGAAGCATTGATTGGTGCTCTGTTATATCTGTTGAACAAGCCAGACACAAGACTTAAGGCTAGAATGAACTTGGATTGTCTAGCGGCACCTTTCACCGACTTACATTCAGTTGATAAAGTCAGGTATGATGTTATACATTTTGTATTAAGAATTAATTTATGATTTTATTTTCAGTTCACTTTGTGAACTTCAATAACTAGTAATAAAGTAATAAAAAGTCATATTTAAAATGTACAGTGCTAAATTATGAGTGGAGTTGTTAAAACTCAAAATAACAAAATCATCTTTAACAGCAAATAGCTTCATGAAGTTAAATAAAGTTAACAGACAATCCTGTTGTAAAACCAATGTAAAATAAGGTCTTTGTGACTGGTTTTAATTAAATTGAACTTAAAGTAGTATACAAAAATTTCAGTTTAAAAAAGGCTAAAATTTTAACTGTTAAAAAAGTTTTTTTGTCATTTTAAGGCGAAAAGCACATTGAGGCTATTATCGCCTCCCTAAATGTAAGTATGAGTGTAAAGTGTTAAAAGTCGTAAGTGTAGTGCTGTAAGTGTAAGTGTGTGTTAGACTCGGGTACTGCGAGGGAAGTCTAAATCCTCTCAGTAGGTGCAGCTAGTCTGCATACCCCTGTGGGGTTGTAAACATGTGGCTGAGTTTATTACAACCATATGCTTTATGCTTTTTATCTACAATTTTAAAAACGTAGACATTACAACTAGATTTTGTAGGCTATGTATCTGCTTTTTGTAGCTTCATAAACTTTATATTTGTTGACACACATTATATATATATAAAGTGATAGCGAAAGTCAGTATAAAAATAATAATATGAATATTGTCATTATTGAATACCTTTATCCTTGCTTCTGTACATGTGTATGATATATTTGAATTTTGTGAACAAATAAATTTAATATTTTATAGTAAATATTTTAAGTGTAATTAAAAAAAAAAAAATATTCATAGCTCAATTTATTCATGTTTTAGAGATACTGGGCAAAGCTGTGAACACCGTTTGAAGTGGCCACATGTAATTTTACTCTCCATGCTACGCTCTTGGCCTGGAGTTCTACACTTTTGTCACCCAGAAAGAGAAGGCTTACGCTCTATTGTTGCTATTTTATATCTCAACCAATTGGATGTCAGGGTAGGTACTGATTGCTATACTTTGTTAGTTTACTATATCACATAAAAAACAAATGGTGAAATATTTTTAGAAAATACTAGCTTGTCGTTGATTATTTTTTAATGTTTTTTTTAGAAAGCTGTGTTAGATTTACTTTATGAACTATTGTGCCTTGCCCAACCTGAATGGAGCGATGAAATGAGCGTTGCACTGGAAGCTGTAGATCCTTCTAGAAGCCAAGAGGCATTTAAACTTTCTGAAGGATTTGTTGCTGCTGAAGGGAAAGCTGTACTTCCTCACCTTTCTAAGTGCAGGTACAATTGTTACTAGGGGATGTATATTTTATTTACATCTATACTTTATGTCAGACTAATGAGAACGAGGTACAGCATTTACATGGAGGGGGGGGAAACTTATTGCATTCGAACCTATTCCCTTTATTAAGGTGTACAAAATCTGAGTAGCAGAAGACTGACTAGTGCTTTAACATTTTTAACGTGCCCATATATAGTGTACAAAAGCTAATTTAGCAGTTTTTTTGAGTACCTGAAATTAGGAATGAAATGAAATAAAAATTTTTTTCCGTTACAATAGTGAGAAGCTGTATTATTATTTGGGGTCTGCAGGCTGAGTTTTTTAGAGTTCAGGTCAGGCCGGGTCGGGGTTTTTTTGGTGTACGGGCTTTTCGGGTCAGGTCGGGCCAAACGGTAAATGGGGAACCCATCACATTTTTAACTAGACCTAAGTCAAAAAAATTAAAATGTTCTCCATTTCATATTTAATCCTTTGACCGCCACGGGCTGATTATATCAGCATGCAAAAGTTGTGTGAATACCGCCACGGGCCAATGTAATATGGGCTCCATTGGTCTCACTGAATACCGCCACAGACTGATTACAACAGCGCGCAAAATTTGTGTAAATACTGCCACGGGCCGATTATATCAGCGTGCAAAAGTTGTGTGAATACCGCCACGGGCCGATTATATCAGTGTGCAAAAGTTGTGTGAATACCGCCACAGGCCGATTATATCAGCACGCAAAAGTTATATAAATACCGTAATGAACCGATGTAATACAGACTGATTGTGTTCAATATTTTCATTTGATTTTTGTCTTTGAAAAAATACATCTTTTAATTCAGTGACATAATCCTGAAATGATATACATTCAGAAAAATGATATCTGCATATTCTCTGAACTGATTGTGTACATTTGTCAATCACAGGCATATTTATTTGACAAGGTAATGTGTTGACCCAGCCCAGCAAGGAAACTATATTTGTAAACATGCACAGTCCACTTCATTGTAGCATCAAAATAAATAAAACTACTAACCGATAATACTGCACCCACTGACAGGTCAACAATTAGCTTTGTCCAGTAAAACAAATAGAATGATTGTAAGTGGTTAGACACTTGACCTTTGATGATTAATTGAATTGTTCTTTGTTTATATTATTTGTATATTACGAATTTTGGTAGTGAAAATATGTATGCATATTGTGTACATTATTGCCTTTAAATAAAAGTTAATATTTACTTGGCCCGACCCAAATTGTAAACTTGACCCGAACCGAAGTCGGGGTTTTCAATTGACCCGACCCGGTAAAATTCGGGGCCCCACAGACCCCTAGTTATTATGGATTTAGTACTGTATTTTCTTCATTGATTTAGTTTTTAAAATATAAACTTTAATTGTTGTTATAATGTAATCATGTTGCTCATTAATTTGTTTCAGGGTTAATTTAGCTGAGGTTCACTTGTCTTTATTGCTTTATAGTTTCCTTGAAGCAGGCCTGTTAGATGCAATTGTTGAAGTTATTGTATCAGAAGATACATTTCTTTCCGTTCGAGCCACTATTTTATTAGGTAAGGTTTTTTTTAAATTTTCACCTGTCAATAATTCTTAAATTTCTATTCAACATTCTATTCAAAATTCAGATTTAGCTTAAATTTTTACCATATGTGAAGCTGAAGGTCATGAGTTAAGTCAGTGTTTAAAATCAACATGAATCAAAGAAGAAATCAATTTGTAGGGTTAATGTTGCAATGCAACCTTTGTAAATCTGTTTGTTTGTTTGTTTGTTTCTTATGGCAACTTATTCGGACCTTGGTCCATCAGTTCTCTGGCATCCCAATATAGCTTACATATGTTCTTTGACTTTCTTTGGTCAGGGTCAAGTTCACTACACACTATCAAGTGCTCCTTATTCATCACAGAGTCTACTTTGCGGCACAAAGTGCACATGTCCGAGGTTAGTATCTTTATCTTATGTAAATGTGCTGCCATGCAGTCATGCCCTGTATTCAGGCGGAACATGGCGACTGCTTCCCTTCTCCGTCTGCATCGATTCTCATCCCAGGTCCTGTCAACATCATGCCACATTTTACCCTCAGAGACCGTTTTCGCCTTTTGGTAGAACTCGTTAGTTATTTTTTTCTTAATCATGGTTTTGGCCATCGAGGTATTCACTGTAGTGTTCTTATGTTGAAGTAGTGTGCCTTTTTTTGCCAGTTCATCCGCTATTTCATTTCCCAGTACTCCGACATGGGATGGGATCCATTGGAAGCAAATACGTTTTCCCAGGCCTTGTAGGTATTTTATCATTTTCTGTGCTTCGTTTATAGATTCGTCATTTGTTCTTTTGTTAGAGCATAAACTTTGTATGGCTGCTCGCGAGTCCACCATGAACGCAACGTTGTGGTAGGCATTTGTTCTGTACAGAAGTTGCTGTAAAGCAAATTCTATTGCCTTGATTTCTCCATCAAAACTGCCTTTGTTCTTTCCAACTGAGGCATAGTGTGCGAAGAGTGATGAGTATATTCCAGCCCCTGCCTCAGCTCTGTTACTCATAAATGATCCATCTGTATATATATGGAGCCATTCATCTGTTGGGTACCTCTCCTCAATTGTTGCCAGTGTTATTTGTTTCATTGCCGCTGGTGAGTATTCATTCTTTTTAAAATCTTCAATTAGATGTAAGTGTGTTTCCAGCTGCAAATAATCCAGAGGGTTTCTAGGTCCGCAAAGCGGTTCGATCCTCTCCGTCACACCACAACGATTAAGTATATCCCCTGTCGCAGTCAGTGGGTCCTTTTGAGTTTTTAAGGTTTGCTTCTGCATGTTGTTTTTTGCCCAATATGTCCCTGGTAAAGCTTGTAGGCCGATGTGTGCACAACTTGCTTGTTGTTCTATTTCAGCAATGATTGGTAGGTTTTGTGTATACAGCTGTAGGGCCATTACAGGAGTTGTCTTAACCGCTCCACACACTAATCTCAATGCATTATTCTGAGTTTCTTCTAGTTTTTGTAGCTGGGGACCTTTGTAAATCTATTGTGCCTCCTTTTATTTTACTGAGAAGCTCAGTTACGTCATCTTCTCGATAACCTCTTCGTAAAGACTAGGATTTGGTGGAGATTCAAGATGGGTAGCTCCACACTTCTAATTTAGTGATTTCCCAGTTCCTTATTGAGATGCTTACTGTACTAATTCCCTTTCAATTTTTCCTTCTCTTAACCCTTATTATAGAGGTTCTGCTCCATTTGGCCAACCATTTTGTTGTGCAGTGAAATCCCGCTCATTCTGTTTACATTCTTACTTGTGGTAATATTGACAAGTAGGTAAGGCACTGAGGTTTGCTCAAACAGAGCCCTGCATGCATGGGTTAAGCTAAAGTACACTGGGCAGTCGCCAGGTCTCCTACTACACCGTTTTATACACCATTAAGTCGGTGCCATTCGTCCCATCAGCGTGGGTCATTTTACAGTTTAGAGTTAGCCAAACTATGTAGAACAGTGAATGTGCTGTGTCTTGATCGATGAGTGAGAGTAGTACAAGCTAGAGATGATGGATCGTTAAGCTCATGAGATGTTCACTTCAGCTGCCTCTGCAGGATGTTCAACATACTCTTGGAAAGTTTTAATTTTGAATAATAATTATAGGTTAACTATAAGAATTTTTAAAGAATATTACCTAGTAGTATTAATAGAAAAATGGTACTATATAGCTTTAAAATATGTTTTTTATATAGTTAAAATAAATCCTGTAATTGCATAAAGGGTTGTAATTTTCTTAAGTAGCTTTGCTAATGCAAATGGGTACATGTTAGCTTTTAATTAATTCAACCGTCTAGATATAGTACTCAAACATTTTGAGGGGATGTTTATTAAAATAATGGCTTCAATAGAATTTATTTTAGTAATTTATTAAGCTAAAATAATAATAATTAATAATTATAAAAGCTAAAAGGAAATCATTGCATTGTTAAGGTGAATTGCTGCATCTAATACATCTACTGCTACCCCCTGAATGCTGCCATTTGACACCTGCGTTGCCAAACTTGTTGTCTTATGCTGTCCGAGGCAGGCCTACCTCCTGTCGCAAACCTCTCTTAATGATGTCAAGTAAAAATACTGAAGAGCCTTTGACTAAAACATCATTTCCTCTAAGGAATAATGCCAAACCAAATATGTACGTGCAAGATGAGAGGAAGAAAAAGAATAGTCTTCACCATCAAAGGTAAATACTGTAATGAAGTAGTGAATTAAGTATTTATAATAAGTAGATTTTTCTGCCAATTCTACACTAGTATAAATAAACATTGTACTTTAATTTATCTTCATTGGCACTTTATGGAATCTTCAAGTCCATTAATGTAGAACTTTCGCTATGAGAATTCAGTGGTCGAACAACAGAAAAATCTATGTAAAAGTAATATGTATGCACTAGTAGTAATGTAGTTTTTTTTGGGTTAGGCCCACACTGGAGCACATTCAGTCATTAGTGAGGTCTCATCTTCTTGACGCGTTGTTTCTCCCAATACCTCTTCAGATTTGTGATTTCCTTTTCCTAAGTTCTTCTGAGATTGTCATGCCCTTTCGGTCGCTTGCTTTTCTAAAGTTGAGTTTCATTTCCTTGTCCTTGAGTATGGCTTTCTACTCCCCATTCCGCAATTGTCCCTCGGTTAACCCTAGGTCTTCCAGGTCTTGTTCTATCTCCTTGAGCCAATTATTTTTGATCTTTGTGCTAAACTGGTATTTCAGTAATTTCTTGGTGAGCCTTTCTTCTGGGAGTCTGATCAGGTGTCCGTAAAATGCCAGGCGTCTCTTTCTGAATACGTCGATAAGGTGTTCGGTCTCCTTGTACACCAGTGCTCCAGGAAGCAGCCTGTGGTTCCCGTTCACTATGTGTTTCTTGTTGATGATCGTTCTTAGTATTCTTCTTTCCACTCTGGAGTTCCTCTGTCCTGTTACGGATTCTCAGGTTAAAGAGCGCTTCTGCCGCGTACACCACTGCTGGCCTCGTCATTGTGTTGAAATGTCTAATCTTTGACTTTAGTAATGTAGTTTATTGTAAAAATTATAATTTTTAAAGTTAATAGACGACTAGCTGTTCTTTGCACAGTTTGCTAGAAAATATAATTGAAAGTATACACATAATATTAATTCATTTTTTTTAGGCATTTATAATTAATGAATATATATGTAGGGTTACCATTCACTACATATTAATGTAGTAAGCGACCTCAGAGATCTATTGTGCTCCCGTTCCACATTCTTCAGGTATATTCAAAATCAGTTAAGGTCTAGGATAAGGAGAGCTGAATGCTGCCATTTGACACTGCGTTGCCAAACTTGTTGTCTTATGCTGTCGAGGCAGGCCTACCTCCTGTCGTAAACTCTCTTAATGATGTCAAGTAAAAATACTGAAGAGCCTTTGACTAAAACATCATTTCCTCTAAGGAATAATGCCAAACCAAATCTGTACGTGCAAGATGAGAGGAAGAAAAAGAATAGCCTTCATCATCAAAGGTAAATACTGTAATGAAGTAGTGAATTAAGTATTTATAATAAGTAGATTTTTCTGCCAATTCTACACTAGTATAAATAAACATTGTACTTTAATTTATCTTCATTGGCACTTATGGAATCTTCAAATCCATTAATGTAGATCTTTCACTATGAGAATTCAGTGGTCGAACGATAGAAAAATCTATGTAAAAGTAATATGTATGCACTAGCAGTAATGTAGTTTTTTTTGGGTTAGGCCCACACTGGAGCACATTCAGTCATTAGTGAGGTCTAATCTTCTTGACGCGTTGTTTCTCCCAATACCTCTTCAGCCTTTGTGATTTCCTTTTCCTAAGTTCTTCTGAGATTGTCATGCCCTTTTTTTGGTCGCTTGCTTTTCTAAAGTTGAGTTTCATTTCCTTGTCCTTGAGTATTGCTTTCTCCTCCCCATTCCGCAACTGTCCCTCGGTTAACTCTAGGTCTTCCAGGTCTTGTTCTATCTCCTTGAGCCAATTATTTTTGATCTTTGTGCTCAACTGGTAGTTCAGTAATTTCTTGGTGAGCCTTTCTTCTGGGAGTCTGATGAGGTGTCTATAAAATGCCAGGCGTCTCTTTCTGAATACGTCGATAAGGTGTTCGGTCTCCTTGTACACCAGTGCTCCAGGAAGCAGCCTGTGGTTCCCGTTCACTATGTTTTTCTTGTTGATGATTGTTCTTAGTATTCTTCTTTCCTCTCTCTGGAGTTCCTCTGTCCTGTTCCGGATCCTCAGGTTAAAGAGCGTTTCTGCCGCGTACACCACTGCTGGCCTCGTCATTGTGTTGAAATGTCTAATCTTTGACTTTAGTAATGTAGTTTATTGTAAAAATTATAATTTTTAGAGTTTATACAAGACTAGCTGTTCTTTGCACAGTTTGCTAGAAAATATAATTGAAAATATACACATAATATAAATTAATTTTTTTTAGGCATTTATAATTAATGAATATGTAGGGTTACCATTCACTACATATTAATGTAGTGCGACCTCGGAGATCTATTGTGCTCCCGTTCCACATTCTTCAGGTATATTCAAAATCAGTTAAGGTCTAGGATAAGGAGAGAATTCAAGGTGAGTAACTTCCTGGAGTTCTTACTCCTTGTTGTTGAAGCCTTCCAGTCTGTCAGCAGGGGGTTTACTTTCTACTTTTCCTTCCTTTAACAGGATTATGTAACTCATATGACACACAGTGTTATGCAACTCAGCCCTGTAATCAAGTTCAAGGTGATCTTGTATGTTCTAGATTGTTATAGATTAACGCCATCTAAACTAGGCATTTATAAAAGTTTATAGTTAGATAAATAATTTTATAATGAACACTGTCTAAGCATTGAAGGTAAATGTCCAAGTGGTGGATTCCATGTTGCAGCAATAGTATATAGGTTTCTGTAGATCTGTAGGTAGGTACATACAGTTAGTTCATTAAAAAAAACTGCATATTTTTAGGTTTTTAAATGTATTATTACAAATTACTCTAAGGTTTATATATAGGATAGAAAAACATAAATTAATAATTTATTATACTGTATAATTTAAGCAAAACTAAAAATGAAAAATGAAGTACTACTTTTTTAACTTCTAACTATGTGAAGTTAAACAACATATTTTATAGGTTTGTACAGTATGTATATATTTAAATAAAGGGTGATGGTAAAATTTGCTGTGATCCTGTTAGAGTTTTCAATATATTTAATTTTGTGGAACTGTTAAAATACCTGAATAGAATACAGCCTTGATTGGGGGCAAGCAGATGGCATCGTTCATGAATATATATCAGGAGGGGAGGTCAAGAAAGCCTTAAAGAAATGAGAAGTTAAAAAATCACATAGCACATGAGTGTTCCTTTGTGAAAAATTCTTTCAGCAGTAGAGATCCTGTATTTCTTAAATTTGTCTTCGTAAATTTAATAAATTTTGTACTATGTTTGTAGATTGTCTGTACACAGTGGACATAGCTCAGCAAGGACGATTTCAGAGAGCTCAACAGATAAAGTAATAAAACTAGAGAAAGTTGAAAACACAGTAAACCTGTCAGAAAACAAGACAATAGATGAACCAAACAATACTTCTGCTCAGCAGTAAGTTTCTGAAATTAAAAAATAGCATAACCGTAGTGTCTCAAGCATAACCCTTTACCATGACATCAACATGCAACTTCAAACAGTAACTAGGATTTAATTCTTGATTCTGTGTATGCCATGTTTTTTTCAACATAAATTAACTTCTTTACTGGTTTAAAATTTTACTTTCACTTCTTAAATCATACTATTTATTCACAAATTTACATTGTTTATTAATTAACTTTTGGTACAGCTTTATTAATGTAATTTAAAAAAAAATATATAAATTTTATTTTAATTGATTAGTAGTCATTTTTTTATTCTTGTATCCTTTTTCCAATACACTTTCACGTTAACAGTCAAATTATAATATTAAGAAAAAAACCACTGTAAACCCTGTTTAGAATTTTGTGTGATTTGCTTTTTAGTCATGGTAAAGTTTAGGTACCTTTTATAGTTAATTTTGGCTCCTATTCTTGTCTGGAATTATAAATCCTCATTAATCTAATATAGTTCATTTGATCTTTCTGGTTCTTTTGAAGTTTTTTCTACTGTATGATGTTCATCGATGGGTCTTGCTGAATAGAATAAAATTTATTTTTGAAGTTTTTGATGTTTGTGTCATTATTAGATGATTCAGATATTATTGAAATAAATTTACTTTATATATTCTATTACTGTTTATTGGTAATAGTTTTGAAGCTTCTCCACTAGTATTTCATAAATTTTTCCATCCGACTTCAAAGAATGAATGGAAACTCTTTTTACAAAAATTCGAGTCAAAATTTCTGTAGAGAAATTAAAGGTCAGGTTGTAGGGAAATACATATTACCAACTCCTGGTTATCACATTTTATATTTTCTTCACTTCTTTTATATAATTTTCATTTTATTTTGTACAACCTCTGTCCATGATTTCTTTCAATTTTTTTAACTTTCTCTTTATTTTATTTATCTAAAACTCTGTTTTTTCTACTTTTGACTGACGCATTTTAGTTGATGGTAGTCATTTCTCTCATTATTCCTGTTTGTAACCCTATGCCTGGCACAGTCCAATTTTGATTAATCTCTTAGTACGTCTTAGTACATAGTAATTATTAATTTTTGAATTTTTCAAAATTGATTTCTTTATTGTTATTTACAAAAAAAAAAAATATGGTAGGAAATAATAAATTTTAATGTAATTTTCACATATTAAAAACTAAATTATTTTTTATATCTACCTATTTAACAAAATCCTGCCTCTAGTACAAATTGTAGATTTTTTGCTCTTAGCTTTACGGGAATTCATCTTGCATAAGTTCTACATGTCGTATTCTACTTCACATAAATGCTAAACTATACTGTAATCATCAATTAAAAAAAGATAATTTTGAGCTATGATTAAATACCCAGATCTTTTTTAAATGATCTGGTTTTATTTTATGTGGGAAAATGTTTTAGTATTTCATAAAATTGAAAAAAACATCTTGTCTTAATTTCCACGAAGCTTAGTTTGTTAACATGTTTGTCAACATTTTTGTACTGTTAAGTCTGCTTTATTGTTCCAGGCCTGAACCAACGACACATTTGCTTCAAGATGTAAGGGAAGTATTATCAGATCTAACGTGCATTTCAAATGTGAAATCACCCAACGTGGCAGCATCTAAGGTTACAGAACCACAGCTGTGTAACGGTTCCAACAAGGAGTACATTCCTCGATCAGACTTCAGTAATGTTAGCCTCAGCGTTGATCCTCCGTATTGTTCTCGAGCTCAACAAAGAGCGTTAGCATCAGTGTCTGCTTTAGCTAAGCTTCACAGATTATTAAGGAAGCGCCCAGCCCCTGCTTCTATATTTTTAGATCATGTTCTAACTTCAGTTGATCACAAAGAATCCCTTGAAGGAGTTGAACTAGCTAGAGTTAAAGGGAAAACACTCTCTAAAAATAAATTAGCTCAGGTAAACAACATTTATATAATCTATTGAAATTATCATTAAATTAAACATGCTTCATCAGTTTATATTTTGTAATTTTAAATACCCAGCTATAAGTTATTATTGTAACCATTGCTATTGAAGTTATGAGGGCCGCCTCGGTGGCCTAGTTGATAGCGTACTAGGCTTTCACCCCGAGGACCCGGGTTTGATTCCTGGCCAAGGCTTGGTATTTTCATACGCTATAAATCATCCCATCATCTGCATTAACCCAAGTGTGCACAATAGTCGGACATTAAACACAAAAAAAAAAAAAAAAAAAAAAAAAAAAATGAAGTTATGAGATCAAAATATTTCTTTTCACTTATATGCATATATAAATAATTATTTAAGTGTTAGATCAAGCAGCATACAGCTGTCCATGTAGAAAGCATGGTTGCTACGTTGAGTTTTGTAAATTCTCATTGCAAATGCAACTCTCACAAAAACAACTGTCTATATAAAAGACGTTTGCACATTTTATGCCTTCTATATTAAGCTTTGTTGATTCTCATTGCAAATGCTAGTCTAAATAACATACAACTGTCCATGTGAAAAAATGATTATGCACTGTGTGCCTGCTACCTTAAGCTTTGTTGATTCTCATTGCAGATACTAATCTAACAACATACAACTGTCCATGTGATAAATAAGGATTATGCAATTTGTACTTGCTACCTTTAGCTTTGTTGATTATCATTAAGGTAGTAGGCATAAATTGCGTCATCCTTGTGTTTCACATGGACAACTAGCATTTGAATTGCATGTTGTTAAGACTATCATTTGTAATGATAATCAACAAAACTTAAGATAGCAGACATGTGTAATCCTTCTTTTTCACAAGGACAGTTGTATGTTATTAGACTAGAATTTGCAATGAGAATCAACAAAGCCTAAGGAAGCAGGCATAAATTGCATAATTCTTGTTTTTCACATGGACAATTGTATGTTGTTAGACTAGCATTTGCAATGAGAATCAACAAAGCTTAAATAGCAGGCACAAAATGTATAATCCTTGTTAATCACATGGACAGTTGCTTGTTGTTAGACTAGAATTTGCAATGAGAATCAACAAAGCTTGAGGAAGCAGGCATAAATTGCGTAATTCTTGTTTTTCACATGGACAATTGTATGTTGTTAGACTAGAATTTGCAATGAGAATCAACATTTTTGCTCATAATATTTATTTGGTTCATAAGGAAGTAGGCATAAATTGCATAATTCTTGTTTTTCACATGGACAGTTGTATGTTGTTAGACTAGAATTTGCAATGAGAATCAACAAAGCCTAAGGAAGCAGGCATAAATTGCACAATTCTTGTTTTTCACATGGACAGTACTATGTTGTTACACTAGCATTTGCAATGGCAAAGACTTGTTTTCCTGTCAATGTGAAAAACAAGGATTACACATGTCTGCTATCTTAAGTTTAGTTGATTCTCATTGCAAATGCTAGTCTAACAATATACAACTGTCCTTGTAAAAAACCAAGATTATGAAATCCTACCAAATACAGAATGTGCACTATTGTAGCCAGATAAATTTTAGCATTAGGTACCTATCATCAACATTGTGCTGCATATGAACCAAATAAATATTATGAGAAAAAATGTTTTTAAACAATTATTATACCTTAAGCTTTCTTGATTCTTATTGCAGATGCAGGTCCCCGTAAAAAAACAAGGGTTATCAAATTTGTGCCTGCAGTTGGTGAAATTTGAAGGTCGTGTTGCTGTTTAAATACTGGATTGGAACTTGTCTCAGAAATAGTTTATCTTTAGCGTTCCTTGTTGTAATTGTTGCTTCTGTTATGTTCACTGAAAGACTCTTAAATCATAATTTTTTTTGTGACACATCTTCTGCACTTATTTTGGTTTTTAATTGGTGATGATCATTGTCTTCTGTTATCTATCAGCCATTTGTTTGTGGGACAAATGATTCCTTAAACTGCATCAATTAGCATACTACTTATTTCTTTAATTTGGAAATTATTGACTTGTTATTGAATTAATGTATAGAGTTATTATTGGAATAGTTTTGATTGCTTGACACATGAATTCCAGAACAGTGATTTGATTGACTTGCTGTCATGAGATGTGTTTTAAGTTAAAATTTAAATTACATTTAAATATTCTTTTTAGGCTTTGACCAAAGACTGTGAAGATGCTATTAAAGAATCAGGAGTATTGACTGTCGAAGATTGTTTTGCTTGGAACTGGGAAGTAATCAGAGCAATATTAAAAGTAAGTTTACTGTAATGTAAATACTACTGATTTTTTTTTTACTTTTCATTAGCAAACATTTTCTAACAAGTTTTAAATTTGTTATTATTTGTAGAGCCGTCCCGATTGTTTTAAAAAAGCCGAGGATCACAATCAGAAGCAGTTTTTGCGAAGACTTGTTCAGTTTATTACACCCAGTGCGTGTCAACTTTCACAAGTAGAGATTGGAGCTGACAGAAAGACTGTGAATACTTATACTTTAGCTGCCTGTGAACTAATTGATTGCTTGCTTCTTGGACCTGAAGAGGTAAAGTAAAAAGCTACAGGTGAGATTAAAATTTATATTGTGAAGCTTTGTGTTTTGCCAAAACCAAAATGATTAAAATAATTGTCATCTATAAAAATAATTTTAGTAATGAAACTGTAATGAAAGATCAAAAAATTTCAACTCTGTTATTCAAAAAATTTTTTCATCTGTTATACCAGTAATTAATCTTAACTGGAAAGCAAATATTTAGATGTTAAAAAAAATCATATAATGGGCATCCATAAAGTAAACAACATTTCAAACTTAAGGTCGTTGGAAGCCATTGCTGCTGGTCTTGTTAGTGACCTTCTTTAACTACTTTAGAATGCTGTTTCATATAGTTTGCTTGTAACCTTGCATCCTTGCAATATTGTCAGTTGAACACAGGAAAAAACAAGTGCTGCTTTCAGTTTTCCTGCTCATTACTCATTATATTAAAGAAGGTGATTTGATTTTTAACCATATTGTTATTGGTGACAAGATGGAGTCTCACAGAAAAAAGTGAGAGTTAAGCACTGGACAATGACATCACTCTGAATCTATAACGTAACCAATCTCTAATTTAATGCAAACAAACATTATACACAGAAAACGTGATAGCTACTGCTTTTTGGGATTTTAAAATATACCCCCATTAAGTGCAACGTTTGATTTGGTTTTCTAATACAATATGTTTTATCAAAATTCATAGGCAGATTGTAGAAGTGCCTGTTAACATTATGTATGAAGCTTCAGTTTGGTTATGGCACATCACATTTAATGATGTACAGTGATGAACCAAATGATAAATAGTGATAGAAAATTTCCTTTTAAAATTCCAAGATGAAGTTGTCAAAGATTACATGATCTATAAAAAGTGTGTGCCAGATAAGTTCCTTGAATATTGCCAGTTGAGCATAGGAAAAAAACAAGAGCTGCTTTCAGTTTTCTTGTTCATTACTCATTATGTTAAAGGAGTTAATTAATTTTGAACCATATTGTTATTAGTGACAAGATGGAGTCTCACAGAAAAAAAACAAGAGTTAAGCGCTGGTCAATGATATTACTCCAAATTTCCAACGTAACCAAAATATAAACAAACATGCACAAAAAAAGTGATGTCTACTGCTTTTTGGGATCAGAAAAGTATATTTACGAAAAGAGGAGAAACATTAAATGGAGAAGCTTCTAGTCATCTACTGCATCTACTTTATTCATTTGTTTTTGTATACCTTCCAGAATATGTGGTGATGTCTAGTAGCAACGTCCACATTCATGCATTCAGCTCTACTAACAATTTGTTTGCTTCAACAGTTCAGGTAGAATGTAAGGCTGTATAACTAAGACTTCATCTCTTTGCCAAGCTGAAACATTTTCAGGATGACAACCAAGTGCTCTTACTGCTTAGTTCAGTATCCAAATCGTGAACAAGTATGAAGAAAATAGGAAAATTTATAAAACGTTATAAACACTTTAGTGGAAACTATGAACAAAAATAGTATGTATTCTTTACTTTCTGGATGGCCCTTGTATATGTGTGGTTTTAACTTGCCTAACTAGATGCAGAATGTTTTTCAGAGGAAAAAATAATGAAAGAAATGAGTCTTTTCAATTGAAACAGATATTGTTTCAAAATTGAACTTTTGCAACTTTACTGATAAGTTTAGAGTAGAAGTTTTACATACGAGATCTGTTCAAAGCTGAACTTTATTCATGAAATCTTTATTATAGTACTAACAACTTTACACATGCTCGAAGTACTCCTCTTTACTTGCTATGCACCGTCCCAATGTTTTTCTACTATTCATAAGCTCTCTGGAACTTGTTTGGTGTGATGTCTTTCAGCTGTGCCAGATATTTCTCTTGAATTTGTTTTACACTTTGAATGAAAATGGCATCCTTTTAAGGTGGATTTAGTTTAGGAAATAAAAAAAAATGTGCTGGAGCCATATCTGTCGAGTATGAAGGATTAGGAAGAACGGCTGTTCCGTTATTGGCCAACCAGCAGAGACAAGTGACTTGGCATGTTATGCAAAATCCAGTTCTTGTTTTTCCATAGTTTAGGCATTTTCCATTTCACATCTCTCCTTAAACGCCTTAAAACATCCACGTAGAATTCCTTGTTGACTATATGACCTTGTGGTACAAATTTGTGATGAGCAACTCCATGACAGTCAAAGAAAACAATCAGATCGACTTCGTTTGAGTAACTCATGTATGCTTTCTTCGGAAATGGTAAATGTTGAACAACCAATTGTGACGATTATACCTTCGTTTCGACATCATATCCATATACCCAGGTTTCGTCACCTGTGATGATAGTTATCATGAAGTTTTTGTCTTTGTAAGCTCAATGAAACAATTCTTGTCTAATGTGGATATGATTTTCTTTTTGTTTACTTGTGAGCAGTCGTGGCTCCACTTTCACAATACATGCAAAGTTTTTCTGTTAAAATTTCGTGGCACAACCCAGTGCTGATCCTGAATTCTGCATCCTCCCGCACAGTCAAATGATGATTTCAATGAATCACAGATCGAACAGTATAAATTTTTTCGTCATTTGTTAAGGTTGAGGACTGTCTTGATCTTAGATTTTTGTCGGTTGATGTTCTGCCCGATGTGAAACATGTATACCAATCATAACATTGTGTACAACTTATACAGTTGTCCATATAGGCCTTTGGAAGCAATGCTCACATTTCAGAAAAAGATTTACTGATGTTAAAGCAAAATTTAATGTTACAACATTGCACTTCAAAGTTCTTCATTTTCACTTGTTCAGCTGTGCAGACAGCTGACTGCACATGTTCACTAAACTGTTTTTGTTCATTAACTGATCAATTGCTGCAATGTGTCATGGGCCACATTTTGTTTCTAAAGAATGCTGCTAGGTGTTGCATAGTACGTGAATTCAAACAGTACAAGGTTTGATCATAATTTCAAAAGTTCAGTCTTTTTTGAACAGACCTCGTATATTACTTATAGTTATTTTATAGTTTACGTTTTTAAATTATTAATTTTGTATACTTGGCTTTTTATTTTACAGTCAGAATGTGAAAAGCTGCTTTCAGAATTTTTATTAGTTCTAAAGTCGGAGTTCAGTTGTATTTGCATTTCAACATCTGTACACGAATGTTTACTGAACCCTCAGAATGTGACAACTTCACTGTGCCAAGATTACTTCTTGATAATTGGTCACTTGACTCGCACTGAAGCTGGCCAAGCGGCCTTACATAAATCAGAAATCCTACAAGTGTAAGTAGTTTAACTACATTAGTTTTGGGAATTTTTGTACTGATAACTTTTTTATTTATTATGTATTTTTGTCTTGAAAAACTGTGGTTTTGTTTCATTTGTTATATGTTGCACTTAAATTGAAATTTATGTTTATATTTTAGTATTATTTTTTGTTTTCTTAGGCTTTTGGAGCTTGCAGTGTCCACTAAACTTGACTGTTACGTCAAGCTCATTATTTCTAACCTAGACTACTCGAGAGATGGTATGACAAGGTCAGTCATAATATTAGGTTTAATATTTTTTGTTTGTTTAGATAGATAGACAAAAAATGTGTAATTAAAATTGTTTTAATTACTTAAAAAAATGGTACAAAATGCGTTTTATCAATTGTTTTTAATGTACAAGGGTTGATCAAATATAAACGAGACTGATTTTTTAAGAAATTTATTGCTTACTTACAAATTATTCTTGATACAACTTATTTTTCTACATAGTCTCCCGCACAAGTAACACATTTTTCCCACCAGATTGGAAGTTTTTTAATTCCATCTTCGTAAAAAGTTCTCAGGTGTTCATTGAGCCATTGGAGCACGAAGGTCTCTACCGCAGAATCGTCTCGAAACGCTGGCCTCCAAGCGCCTCTTTGAGTGGCCCAAACAGGTGATAGTCGCAGGGTGATAAGTCTGGACTGTATGGGGGATGTTCCATTGGTTCCCAGCCAATTTGATCGAGTTTAAGCCTCGTAGCGTCAGCGAATGTGGTTGGGCATTATCGTGAAGAAGAATTACGTTTCTTGCCGGTTTAGATTTCCTTTTCCTACTGAAAAAAGACTGTTTTGCGACCTCTAAAACATCGCAATAATATTGTGCATTTATTGTGCGTCGTTGATGGAGGAAATCGACGTGAAAGGCGCCTTGATTGTCGAAAAATACAGTGGCCATTACCTTCCCGGCCGACGATCGTGATTTGGCCTTCAGAGGCGCCTCTCTCCCTTCTTCCGCCACTCCATACTTGCCTGTTTCGACTCGGGAGTGTAATGGTGAACCCATGTTTCGTCACAGGTAACAATCCGGTTTAATAATGCCTCACCATCTCGTTCAAATTGGGTCAATAGTCGCTGGCAAATCTCCAAACGATTCCGTTTGTGAACGTCGGTCAAAATTCGTGGAACCCACCTTGCAGATACTTTGCTGAGTTCCAGGTTTGATGTAACGATTTTTGAACGCTACCATAGCTCAACTGGAGTTCATCTGCAATAAATCACAGCGATATACGTCTGTCTTCGACCAGGAGCTTCCGAACAGCATCAATGTTTTCGTCCGTGGACGGAAGTGGTCGAGCGACGATCATGGCTGAGGTTTTCTACAGCTTCGTCCTTCGCGAATTCCTTGTGCCAAGCAAAACGCGAGCTCTTGACAGGGTCCTGTCCCGTATTGAGCCGTCAATCTACGAAAGATTTCAGTCGGATTGACCCCCTCCTTGGCCAAAAACTTAATAATAATTCTCTGCTCCACGAAGCGTGCACTTCACTCTCACTCATTGTATAGTTTTATACTGAAGGGTCCGAACGGAAATGTTGCCCGTCTCACGCCAGTCCCAAACCTCCCAGGCTACCTGAAACCCCACCCTTTAGAGTTCAATGTCCAACGGAAAAGTTTTTAGAAAGTCAGTCTCGTTTATATTTGATCAACCCTCGTAATATGCCTTTATTTTAAATTTGATGAAAACAATATCAGTTTAAACACAAATATGTGTTGCAGGATGATAATGGCTCGAGTTTTATCATGTGAACAAACAGCCTCTCGACTTTATGCAACCAAGTTCATCCATATTTTACTGCGCACACCATTGCGTAAACATAAACATTACGTTTCATGGGTCATAGAACTTCTTGTAAACCAGTTATATGATGGAAATAAAGCAATATCCCTAGCTGCTATAAATGCATTAGATGAGGCTTGTGACTGCAAGGTAATTTTATATATTTTTATTATTATAATAAAACTAATATCGTAAAAATATAATTTTGTTATGTTTACTTTTGAGAATCTGTTGTTATATCATGCGATGATGTTCATCAAATTTTCTTCCAATTTGTGAACATGTTCGTCATTCACCCCACACATCCATTCCTTTTCTCACAATGAATACCTAATGCTACAGTTTGTTTCAGTACAACAGTGTACACTTTGCATTTGGTAGGATTTTCTATTGCACTATGTATTCCATTCAGGAAGCTATTGAGGAAATTTACCTCCTTACGGTCACCGTGAACATTTATATGTTTACTTATATGTATACAAGAATGGCGCCACTACTGCCATGAACTAAATTTACTTTTTATAATGCTGTTATAATAAAATTGTTTGGTAGTCAAAGAATTCAAATATCTTGGGAAATGGTTCAGCTGGAATGCCCTAGAGAAAAAAGCTATGGAATCTAGGAGAAATAAAGTTGAATTAGCCTTCCAACTTACCAAGGATACATACAACAAGAAGTCCCTCTCCTGGAATACAAAGATAAGGCATTATCATACGGTAATTAAACCAGAAGCCTTATATGCAGCTGAAACATTCTCTCTCACAACCCAGGGCCCACTTGAAAGGCTGGAGATCAAAGAAAGAAAGATATTACAAAAAATCTTAGGCCCCAAATTTTGTAACAACCAATTACTCCACATCAGTAATAAAACTATTTACCAAAAAACTGAAACACTATCAGACACAATAAGAAAAAGGAGAATTGATTTTTATGGGCACATCCTCCGAATGGACAAAAATAGACTAATCAAAAAAAAATTTGACTACTTTCGCAGTAAAAGAGCCAAACCACTTTGGTTTAGAGAAACAGAGAAAGACATAACAGAACTACAAATCACTAACACTATGCTCATGGACAAAACAGCCAAAACTAACCAAGGACAAGAAGCAACGGTTCCAAGGCAAAGTCAAATCCAAGCGAACGATCCAAATCTCTGATGAAGAAAGAAAAGCAAGATCACAACGAATGAAGCAATATTGTGCTACGAGGAAGGCACAGAACATTAAAAAGTGATTGATTTAGTGTACCCCAAAGTTGGGTGAAACAAAAAAAGAGAGAAAATTGTTTGGTTTATTTTAATTATAATTTAGGATTAATTTTATACTCTTCTATTCAATTTTTTTTAATGTTTATCTTTAAATTATTTATGATGTAATGACAGTTTCATTATAATTGTAAGTGTATTACAATTAAATAATGAAAGTAATTTGGTCACTAAATATCTTGTAATAAGTGAATTATTGAACACTTAGAAAACAAAAATTAGATTATAACTTAGAAAAAAGTAACAGTCATATGTGCTTTTTTCTAATCAGTAGAGTATAATGTACAAAATAAGTATTTGTGTATTCTCTGTGTTAATATTAATATATATTACTGCATACTACTTCTTTATATTTTTAAATGTAAATATTAGGAACACATCTACCAGCTTGAATATAATAAATAACCTTGATTACATAATGATGTAAATTCTCAAACAGCTGTCTGGTGAGGAAATTCTACCAAGCAAGTCTTGTTTTAAAACAATTTACCAATTACAAGTTTAATGTTCACTAAAATTAATATTTTTTTCATATAGTTTGTAACGTTTTTGTTAACACTTTTTATTTGAATTGGTCACAATACTTGTTTACAGAACCCAGTAATAATCCTTATCCACTTGCTTTTATACTGTAATTATTTTAGGAGTATTTAGAAGCCATGATAAATCTAAGACCATCCCTGCTACATCTTGGAGACCGAGGGCTGCTTTTGTTGATTAGATTCTTATCGTTGCCACAAGGATTTTCTTATCTTAATGAGGCAAATTTCGTTAGCAATCAATTACAGAAGTGGGCGACTCATTTTAACTACAGGTAAAATGTATTTTCTATCAGATTTTAATTTAAAGGTTTTTGATTTAACAATATCGGAACATTTTTCTTCATGTTATGTTTTATTGTTAGACCTAGTTATAATTAGTATTCTATGGTAGTTTTAGTTATGTATTGATGTATACTTACAAATTTGACATTATGTATAATCTGAAAAGTTAATAATTCCATTGTATTGATTTGCACCTATTCTGAAAATCATACTTAAAAAAACAATTTATCACTGGTTATCTGTAAGAATTTAGAATTAATGTTTTTCAAAGAATCTGTCTAAGAGTTCATTAGAGATTACTTTAAACACACTTTGGTAATGTTTAAACGTTAATATAAAATCTGTGATTGAACATCTTTTTTTTAATTCCTGTGAACGCATCAACAGCTTGAGTGTGTAATAAATAATCATCTCCGTACACATCTTTCAACAAAGCTTAAGTTTATTTAACAGATTTTCCAAATTTTATTATTATGTGATTATTTTGTTCTTTTTGAATACTGAAAATTTTTCGACGGAATACATGTATACATCTATTTTGAACCAAACTGAGCATTGCAAAGCTTTGTTTATCCAATAGTAGATAAAAGGGATATCATGTAATTAAGACATGCGGTTTTTGATCTTTGTTGTGTTCACCATTATTTATAGAAAAATCATTCAGTTGTTCCCAGCTTCTTCTTGTTCAACATGTTTTTGAATATTACTATTTTACTCGTTCCAGCTTATCTTTCTACTTTAGATACATTCATGAGAAGTAGTCCCGAGGGTTTTTTAAACTTAAACTTATTATAAACCTGAAAACTGAATTTTTGCATTTTAAAATAGTTTGTGCTGGAAAGTTAGGTACTTTTGCACTAATAATTAATTGTTTCCTTTAAACATTTTACAGGTATGTCTGCATAGTAGAAGGAGTATTAAGTGATGCACTGACTTTAGTTGAAAAGAACGAAGATGGAAGGTACAGTTCAAGACTGAGTAACGTGAAGCATGTTCCAGGAGATGTATATGTGCCTCCCCATTTATATGGGCAACTTTGCCAGTTAGAAGTTGGCTTTAACACACTTTTAGCTGATGAAAATATTTCCAGATTATGTCAGGTAAAGTCATTTGCGGTATAATAATTTGTATTAACGTGAGCATCAAAATATTAAAGCATTCATTACAATAACCTCTTAAATCTATTTATCTATGTTTACATTAACAAAAAACAAATTCATAAGCTCATCGCTGCATTGTTTTATCAGAAATATTATTTAAATAATTTTCGTTTGAAGTAAAATCCAAATGAAAATATTATAAACAAATTTATTACTGTGAATAAAAAAAAAAACATTTATTAACCTATTTTTCTACATCGCCGTTTCAAGATTATCAGATTATTCATAAGTGTCACTAGCTTCTTTATTCTCTCTTCAAAACATTTCGCCAATTGCTATTTAAATCAATCAGTATAATTGTTTTTCAATTGTCCATGGTCTGTGTTATTTGAAGCTAGATCAGGTTTTATAAATTATTTGATATTTAATCATTCATGGTGGATAAAAAAGTTTTAACTAAATAGGTTCATTAGGAATCTGTCGTTAGGAATTTTAAATCTGAGGTGTTTCTCACTCAGAGATTTGATGTTTGTGACTGGGCTTTATCTTCTCAAACTTCTTCAGTTAAAACTCTGCATACCTTCTCAATCTTTCTGAGAGAATGTTTTATAAAAGATTACGTACGGTTGCTATTAATTTTACTCTTTTTACAATCATATTGCAGATTTCATTTTTTGAACTGCATTGTGGCCTAACGTTTGCTGAGAGACTTTTTGTTTGGTTCGCTATAATTATAAAAATGTACAGGACAATATTGCTTAAATCTCACATTGAATTAGTCTTTTTAAGAACCATAGATCGTAAAATTCTTTATAAAGTGGTAAAAATCATGATTGAAATGTTTATCATCGATGTTTAAATTCATGTTTGAATGGTTTTGTTTTTATTTTTAGTTGACACAATAAAATAATGTTGGATGTTTTGCATCCAGAAGTAAAAAAAACATGAAAGATGCTGCTGCAGTATTTGTTTTTTTTTAATCAGAGTGGTCATAATAGAAATAATAAATATTACTTTTATCGTTACAGATCATTTCACTTGGTCTTCACAACAGCGACAATGAGATATTAGAATTGAAAGCAGCCTTGTGGGCAATTGGACACATGACCAGCTCTGTGTTTGGAGCCCAGTGGGCCAGGCAGCAAGGTATCACTAAAGCCATTCTGCACTTGGCTCAGAAGTGTCCTGTATACTCTATTAGAGCTGCCGCATTCTATTCTATTTCTTTGTCTGCTACAAACAGTGAAGGGGCTGATACTCTTAGAGCATTGGGTAAGTTGAATAATCTTAACTTATCCGTAAAGTCTCTCTATATGTGGGTAATATTAAATTTCCATTATCAGATATACTGTTTCATTACAATACTTTTCATAGTAATACAAAAATAAAGACAAATTTAAATAGTTAAACTTTGAATTATAAAAGAAAAGTTAATGCAGTATGGTATTGATTGTACAGTAAGTACAGGTGATCGTGACTAATTCATATGTTTTTAATAAAAAATCCTAGATAATTGAAAAATGTTTGTTGTCCCTATAACTCTTTATCTAGCACAGTGTTAAAACGTTATTGGTATTTCACATTTAAAGTTTGATATTAATTCAAATCAAAATGTATAAAAATTATTTAGCTATATAGAATTTCAAAGGAATGTGCAACTTCTGTTTTTCTCTGTTATTTATGTCCTTATTGAAGAAAATGTTTGTCAGCTAAGAATTTATTGTGGCTGTAAATTTTGACTTTTTTTTGCAATATGTACAAATGTAAAGTACATAGAGAACCATTTAACCCTTTCAGTGCCAACATCAAATTTTACAGATGTATGAGCTGCCTCAGTGGCCTAGTGGATAGCGTACTAGGCTTTCACCCCGAGGACCCGGGTTCGATTCCCGGCGAGGGCTTGGCATTTTCATACGCTATAAATCATCCCATCGTCTGCATTAGCCCAAGTGTGCACAATAGTCGGACGTTAAACAAAAAAAAAAAAAAAAAAAAACATGTATGTTTTATATAAACCAAATACTAGAATTTTAAGCTATTTTTTCTACAAAAATAAATTCAAAAGTACATTAACAGTAAGTTAACATAACCAAACTTTAATAATGCCATAACTAAATAGTTTATTATATTTGTGAGGCAATTTCAGATGGTAAAATATCTGAGCAATTTTAAGGTGCTATACTAGGCCTGTATAGTGTGTTAAGTGCGAGTGGATTCAACTTATGCATCAGATATTGATTTTTCTGTGCAGCTAATTTAGAATTTGTCTGTGGTAGTTTGAGAAGCTGACAGGGATGGGTGAATTCTCTGTGAGTTGCATACAGGATCTAAGGTTTTGCTACTTCTGTCTTACTGTGTACTGTGTGTGTCCAGCATTAGGTTAAAAAAATGTCCATAAGTAAAAAGAAACGTTACATTTTTGTCTTTGTAAAAAATGTTCATGGTACTGTACTAAAAGGGTTAAAAAGAATATTTGAAAAAACAAGCTATAAATAAAGTGAATTGATCTGGCAGTTAGCAATTTGGCCCGTAGGACAATCTGGCTCAGCTCTCGTTATAAAATACAGTAATTTATAGTTTTGATTAATATTTTTAGTTCAGCACAACATATATACTTTAGTTTTTTGACATTGCTGTAGAAATAAACTACAGTTCGACTAAAGTTTGAAATTCCTATAAACATGAAAAATTTAACTCACAAAAATATAATAAAGACATATAAAAAATATTTACAAAATTATACCTCCTGAATAGAAACCCCTTTTTAAAAGAACTACAACTACTTTTTAAAGTTTTAAAATTTTCTTTTAAACAGCTTTTGGTGAAAAGCACATGAAGGCTATCATCGCTGTCAAGCAAAATATCCTACATGGAGGGGGGACTAAAGTATGTGTGTGTGTGTGTGTGTGTGTGTGTGTGTGTGTGTGTGTGTGTGTTTTGAGTAAATGAGTGAGAGTAGTATGAGCTAGAGATATGGTGGGATCGCTAAGTCCATCAGCTGCTCACTTCAGCTACCTCCACCGGCCTACAACTACTTTTATACACACAATTGCAGATACCTTATTATTTGACAGTAACTTATTTAGTATTGTTTGAAAAAAGATAACTGCTTATACATAAAGTAATTATAGCTACAGCGGAACCTTTTCTTAAACATAGTAAAGAGTTAGTAATAATGCTTGAAACATGATTGGACATATTGTTGTTTTATTGATATGGGTCACAAATAAAGTATTATACCCTTAATTATTGTATTATATCTTAATTGTTAATGTTGTGTATAATCTGTTCAGTTGCCACAGCCTGTTGTAATTTTAGCAAAGGTATATTTAAATTCAGAAACATGAAATATAATTGGTTTATTATTCTAATAATTCTCTTTTGCAGATTTGTTATTCTAAATAATTCCCTTTTGTAATATTTTCATTCAGTTTTGTACAGCATTATAAAGTTTTTTGAGGTAGGCATTTAACAACAGTATTTTCAAAAAAATAGTTCAAAGCTTCTGTAAATAACTTTTGGCAATTTATTTTATTATAAATGTCATTTTATTATAAAAATGGTTGAGGTAGCTGACTTTGTAAGTTTCTGTCTTTTACAAGAAACATTTACAAAATCTTGTATAAAACAATAATGTTTGAACAAATACGGAATCTATGGAAATATATATTTATATGGTCGAAAATATAAGACACACATCTTTTGACCCAGTCGAGGAAGGGGAATCAGAATTGTGGACAGAGTGCAAACCTGATTAATGGTGCATTCTAATTTGTACATGCTTCTAATGTATATATCTAAATTTGTCTTCCATGTGACCTAAATGCAGTTTCATGTTTATATTTTTAATTAATAATCTGAAAATAAATGAATTAGAACAATATTTAGTAGTTATGTTTTTATTTACACATAAATTTTATTTAAAAAACAGCTCTGATGTAAAAGCAGCTTTCATTCTATTTTCATTTTTAAAGTTTTGTGTATGATTGTTTTAACAGTTATATTGTCCGCAAGTCGTTGACTTTGTAGTGTAACACTGTAATTTTTTAGGTTGGCATACTGTAAGACACAATCGTCATGAACGTTGGCCTGTTATAGAATCTTTATCATTTTTAGAAGAGGCATTTTTTCTAGCAGAAGAAGAAAAATCTTTTAACAGGGATAGTATAGGTAGCAATGACATCAATATTGAACAGGTAAAAATAATTATAAATAACAAATAGACGCTATTTACACAATTTATCATTTTCATTTAAGCTATTTTAAAAGAGGTTTAAATGTAGTTCTTTTAAACAACCAAACACAAATTTTCTTCGAAAATTTAGAGTTTAAAGCTATTACTTAGAAACCAAACTATCACTCAGTAGTGGTCATGGTAGATTGTTATTTACTTTCGAACTATATTTGTATTTCAAATTTGGTATGGCAATGGTATTATGAACCTATCATTTGTTTAGATTAAAATACTTATACTTGAAATTAAAATTTCATCGTACATTTAAATGTGTTAATGTGATTAGGAGCTTAATGTACTTCTTTTTGAGAAGTTATTTTTACTTTTCAGCTAACTAAGGGTGGCTTGTTTTTCCTACCCGAGGACTCTACAGTAGAATCAGATGATTACTTTACTGGATTTACAGGTATGCTTTATCATCTGTTTAATAGGACAAGACCATAGATAATGTAATCTGCAAATAGATGAAAAAAGGTGAATAAATAATAGAAGTCCCATTAATTATATGAATAGTAACTTTATTTTATATTTTTAATAAACTACAATATGAGTAAACAAAACTGTAACAATTAATTGGTAACTAATTATTTTAAGCTTAGAGAACAAAGTAAAAAAATCATCATGCAACATTTATTGTAAAACAATTGTATAATTATGAAGCAAAAATGTTTTTAGTCTGTTTGCAGTTTAAGGTTTTTGAAAGTAGTCAATCATTTGTGTTTGTTTTTGTAACAAGTAGAGTAGGCGGCATATTGTTGAGCATGTGACCTTTTCTGTTCACTATTTTATACTAGTCAGGCACAGAAACACAAGTCAGGATTTATTAAGCAGTGGACATCGATGTTTGTAATATCAAAGTCTATGATTTGGTGAATAACAAGTGTAACTGCCTATAGGTAATTGGAAGTTTGCTGTATTATGTGCCCTGTATTTCTTTTAACAAATGTAAAAATCATCATGATCACCTTTGTTAAGTCATATCTCACTAATCATTGTAATTTGTTGTAGCTGACTAGATTTAGTCATCATTAGGCCTTTACTAAATCGTATCTGACTAATCATTGTAACTGGTTACAGATCACCAAATTTAATCATTATTAGTCCTTTGCTAAAACATGTCTGACCAATCATTTGAAACTGTTTCTAGGTGACTATATTTATTTCTATAAAAAATGAAAAATATATAACATAAAAGGATAAATATTGTTATTATAGCAATATTATCCTGTTATTATAACAATATTATTATAACAATATTCTTCTTTCATCCGGATCACCCACTTTGGGGTACGCCAAATCAATTACTTTGATGTGCGTTAGCTGCCCTCCGCTGTATCCAATACTGCTTCATTCTATCCGAGGCTGCCTTCCTTCTTTCATCCGAGACTGCCCCGCCCCTTTTAGATGTTGGTTTTTCTTGGAACCTTAGGTTTTCATTATGTAAAAGTTTTCGCAGTTTAAGTACATCATCAATCATCTCATCTGATATCGCCAGCTCAGTTAAGTCTTCCTGGACCCGCCTGAACCAATTACTCTTCGTTTTCCGATCTCTGAAGAAAGCAAAGATCCGTCTAGTAAGTCTACTGCTGTTCATCCTACTAATATGGCCATAAAAACTAAGTCGTCTTTTCCTCATGCTATCTGAGAGTCTCTCAAATTTGAGATACAGGTTTTTATTAGAAATCAACTTTACTTCATTATTTCTAAAGTTTTGGCCCAATATCTTCCTTATTAACTTTCTTTCCTTCTTCTCCAGGTTGTCCAGTAATCCCTTATTATTGAGTGTAAGAGTTTCAGATGCATATAAAGCCTCTGGTTTGATCACAGTTTTATAATGCTTAAGTTTGGAATTCCAGGATAACGATTTCTTGTTATACACCTCTTTGGTTAATTGAAAGGCCAATTCCATTTTACACATCCTGGATTCCAATGCTCTCTTTTCTAAGGCGCTCCAACTGATCCATTCACCCAGATATTTGAAGTGGTCAACTCTCTCGATTTTATGACTACTGACTCCCAGATGTCGTGGTGCATTTTTAATATTCGTTAGTATTTTGGTTTTCTCAAATGAGATTCGGAGACCTACTTTAATGGCTTGCTTCTGCAACTCTTTAATTTGTAATTCTGCCTCGGACCAGTCCTTGGCTATATAACAATATTATTATTATTTTTTTTTTTTTTTTTTTTGCCTCCTGGGACCACTTTAGTCTAAATTTCAGTTCTTCTTAACATTGGGCTGTAATTTTTTTCTCCAATAATCCCTCATTCGATCAGATTGTTGTTTCCTGATGGCATCTGTGATCACTACCTTCTTCTGTCTCTTCGGTTTATCCACTTTAAATTTATTAGTCTTAAGAATGCGTGTTATTTTACATTTGTCTGTTGCATCATCTATTTTTTTAGTCCTATTTCACTGAGGTCTCTGAGTACTTGTGTGATGTATATTCCCTGTGTTTTCCTGTTGATGCTTCTCATTACCAGTTGTCTCAGGATTCTGTCCTCCGGCATTCTTAATATGTGAAAGAAGTGGGAAATTCTTCGTTTTTTCATTACACTGAGAACTGGGTTGATATATTTGTATACTGTTTCATTGGTGGCTATTCTCCAGGTACCGGCTTTCCGGTAGCTTTTGTTAAGACCCATTCTGATGATCCTTCTCTCTGTCTTAAGCAGTGGGTCTGTCTTGTTATTGTTTTTGATTTGGAAGAGAGTTTCACTGGCATATAATGTTTCTGGGAGTACCACTGATTTGTAGTGGCGTATGTTTGTTTTTATTGACAGGCATTTTTTCTTGTACGTTGGCCAAGTTAGTAGCTGGGCTTTTTTAATTGACAACAATATTATTTATTATAACAATAATAAATATTATTATTATAAATTAATTTATTTCATATTAGTCAAAAGTAGTAAACACCTAACCTACCTGAGAACTGTTATTGTGTGTAAGAAATGTTCTACGTTTACTTTAATAACAAAGTTTTTTTTAAAAAAATCTTATTTATCAGTTGTTTATGTAATTAATTTTAGCTCGAGAGAAAGCATTAAGAGAAAGAAAATCTGCCACCCTTCCTCCGACTGGTGTTACTCCAACTTATCACCATAATCGTAGTTATAGTGAGAGTAAAGCTGATTGTGATTGGCCACAAATTACTTCTCCTGCACAGTCAAACAGTGGCACTGATATCCATGATTTAAGGTAATAATATTTAATGTTGTTATCGTATGATTTAATAGATTTTTATCATCATCAACTCAATACGGTTTTTTTGACAATAAATCTACTAGTTATAAAATAAATGTTCCAAAAATAATTGATTATGTGATTGAAAATTAAAAAGCCGTATTAATAAACGGTAAATTCTAATTATTTTATCCAAAAATGAAACTAAAAAATTATTATAATTTTGTCTGAGGTTGTTTCAAGAGGATAAAAATCATTGCCTAATTACAAAGTCTATACATACTTTTTTAATAAAAAGTTAAAGGTAAACTCATAAGATTTTAAAGATAAATGTACAGAGAATGTCATAATATTTATATTTTCCTTTTTCTTAAGCTCCTGTTCTAACATGCTAACTATGTAGTGTGCAGGTAGTTGTTTAATTCAACATAAATATGAGTGAAGTTTTTAAATGGAAACTATTTTTGTTATAATTACATTTGTATTATTGATAAAACTACCATCTGTCTAGAAATTACAATACTAAATTAAAATCGTTATATTTTTATATACTTAGAGTCTGTAGGCAAACCAAGGATTATTTTAAATGTCTCTCTGTCAGTCTATTGGTAACACACTTTTTACTTATAAAGTTCATTATAAAATTGGCAGACATGGCCTTGCGAGTGGCGTAAACCCAAAAAAATATATAGGTTGATGACAAAAAATATTTAGGTTAGTTGAGGGCAAAAATATAGGTTAGTTAAAATCTTAAGGGCGAAAAATATAGTATTTGTACATAAAGAGTATAAATAGAGATGGCTAAATGTGTGTGTGTGTGTGTGTGTGTGTGTGTGTGTGTGTGTGTGTGTGTGTGTGTGTGTGTGTGTGTGTGTGTGTGTGTGTGTGTGTGTGTGTGTGTGTGTGTGTGTGTGTGTGTGTGTGTGTGTGTGTGTGTGTGTGTGTGTGTGTGTGTGTGTGTGTGTGTGTGTGTGTGTGTGTGTGTGATGACCCTCTAAATGAGTTTGTTGTGCACAATTCATGATCTAGGCTTAGTACCCAGACTTATAATTGTACGCAAATAATTGACTAAAAAAAAAAAAAAATAAAATTTTGTTTTGCATGAAATTAGTATAACTTTAGATTGTAACATTTTTCAGTGATCGTGTTTTACAAACACTGACTCCTATTCTAAGCTCTGGATCCTTGTCAATGGCAAAAACACAGCGCAAAACCAGTGTTTCTTCTAATTATTCTGTCCAAGGTAAGTTACAGAAATAAAAGTTTCAATTAATTAACCACTTTGTTTTGATAAATGTAAAAATGGAGTTCGGATCAGACAAACGTTCTTTCATGCTGAGTTTAGTACAATGTTACTATTGTAAAATCAGACTTGTTTACACAGTTTCTGTTATATTGGATTGACAGAAATACTTATAATGGATTGCTTTTTTTCTGGTTAGACTAATAAAGGCAGTAGATCGATGTAACATACGAGATAAGCTAACAGTAATAAGTAGGCCAGATTTATATGCAGGTTAGAATTTTGGTGAACTACCCGACGTCCTTCTGACTGAGCGTGTATCATATTACTGGGTTAATTGAAAGAAAAAGTTAATTAGATAAATTTTTGATGGATTGCAAGGTTTATCTTTAAACATTAGCTAAATAAGAAAGTGCAAGTAATATTCATTTTTTTTTTTTTTATTAAAAAAGTAGCCAAAACTTATGACCATCCGAAATTAGTTTAACTGATTTTGCACAAATTTTGTAATTTTACAAATAAAATTTTTTATTGGTTCTAGTATTATTTAGGGCAAAATTTTGCAGTACATAGACATGAACGAAAGGAAGGGCAAATTATCGACATACACGCGCGCATGCACACACACACACACACACACAAAAGTTGTTAGTTATTATAACCGGTTTTTTGATTTATGAATAGAGAAAAACGTATTACTATCAAAGGGGAAACCAAATTAAAAACAATTATATATGTTTAGAATCTAAAAAAAAATGTTAAGTATAGAATTATTTATACCAATATTAAAAAATAGTTTGGTTAACCTTGACTGCTATTACAAAAGAGAAACATAAATTATAACTGACTACTATTAGAATAAAAAAATAAAGGTATTAGTGTAAAAACAAATTTGTAATACTTATTGTAATACACTCAGTATTCTCACATAATGTGACTATTAACACATGGTTACAAGTTTGCGATTTTTTTCAGAAAACAATTTTATTCAGTTCTATTTTGACGATTTAGTCTCTTCTGTCCTAATTATCACACTTAAAGAATTCATTGTGTAATTTTAATTGAATTGACTACTGTGCAATCTTTGTTTATTGCACGATATCATGTATATATGCAAAGTTTTTGTTATTGTGAAACGTAATTAAGTATAATTTTTTAGCTGTTTTAACGAATTACATGCTGCATTATGAGTTCTTTCATAAGACTGCTACAATCCTGCAAATTTTATTTTCCTGTCCCGTTGATCGAAACGCTTGTTGAACCCAGTACCTTTTGTAGGAAATGTTCTATTACCAAAATTCAAAATAAAAATTATTTAACATTTTGTTCTATTGGTCACAAGTAGATATTTATATTGGGAAGTTTATCTGTGTTACATTAAATTTTGACACACAATTTTCAGAGGTTTGTTGATAAATTTTAATGGGTTTATCTGTGTTATTTCAACTTACTGTTATTACATACTTTGAAAATATAAGCCACCAAGTTTATCTGTGCTATCATAAATTTTATTTTCTATATGTTACAGTTTTGGTTATATGTAAAGATAACGAGGCAGTGTGTTAAAGTAGCAACTGACATTTTGTGTTCATTACAATGATATGGTGGTGTAAAGCAGGAAGCTGAAAGAACAATTTAATAAATTTAAAAACCTAAGGTGTTTGATTCAAGACGGCAGTTACTGTTGTATGCTTTACTCTTTTTTTTTGACGAAGATCCCTCGTCCTCATTAGTCTAGCATGAAGTATGGACATTAAGAGAAAATTATGTTAAATAAATATGTGTATATAAGCAAGTACTAAGTAGTGTGAGTATGTTTATGCCACACAGACCAAACAAAATGAACACTACACGTGTTATAATTGATACAAAACATGAGGTGTACATATTAATACTGTCATGTAGTAAATAGTAACAAGATTATTATTTTTTATTTTACTTACAGCAAATGTTCGGACAAGTTCAAGATTAAGTCCCCAGGATGCACTCGGATATGCAAAATTACGCTCGCTAAATAGAGGTCGTCGTCCTCTTCTCTCTCCTACTCCTAGTCTCTCCCTTTCTTTAACTCCTTCTCCTCAGGTAAATCTATCTCCTCTTTCTCCTATAGAACTGTTAGCATTCCAAGATTGGAAACAGATGTCTCCACTAGTACGACCAAAACATTGTGATAACCGACCATTGTAAGTATTCTTTTGCAGTTTATTACCTTTATAAAACATTTTACTGAAGCTACTAGTGAATGAATGTTAGCTATAATTATAATTCTTCACGCTAGTTGAAATATAATTTATCAAAAATGTGTGTTAATGATTTATAGAAAGTTTGAGAAATATATATATATATATATATATATGCACTTTCCAGTAATATATATTTTTTTTAATCATGCATACTAATAATTGAGTTTTTTATGTTTTAGTTTTTCCTTTTTTTGGTCAAAAAACCAAAGTGAACAAATTCAGTTTTCTGAAAATCAAGTTCAGCAGTTTTGAATAATTTTGCTCAAATACCAAAAAATGTTTGTTACATCATTTCCTTAAAAAATCTGGTTTAGAGAGCTGTCGGTAAAATTCATACTTGACCTAATTTTTTAAAAATCAGTTCATTATATTTGCTCGAATTTTGGTCATGTATACTGATATGACTAATCAGTATACTGAATTTAAAATAAAAGATTAATGGTTCAGGAGTAAATTGGGGAAATTAAAATAATTATAGACTACTGCAGGGTTAGATTATTGTGTGTTTTTTGTACCATTTATTTGTAAATAGAAACTTAAAGAAAATAATGTTTTATCGTCAAAATTGTTAAAGTGAATATGTTGCTTTTTAAAGAAAGATGAAAGAATAATTATATCTATTTGTATTTGTATTATTTCTTTTTTTGTGTTTAAATTGGGTTTTTAATTTTTCTTTAAATGTTATTTCAAAAAAAACTTATATTATTCAAATCAGTAATTGTAATTTCGTGAACGAATAGTAGACGTGTATTTTGTCTCTATTCTAAATTAAATATTACAAAACAAAATATTAAAAAAAAATAAAACTTGTTTTTGGTCTGGATTGTCCAAGAGTTTTTGATAATTAATTATATTAAGTTATGAATCTGCAACATGAAATAGCATTAGGAAATGTAGTTATATAGTTTGAAATAAACTATAGATCCTGAAATTTTTTTTGGTGGGATAAAACGATACTTATGTTTTGTTTGGATTCTTATAGACAGATAGATTTGATTTTGAGAAAATGTGATTTTTAACTCTTTTTTTATATAAATGGAGCTTTGGAATGCTGTTTTTCAATATTAAAAAATGGTTTCAAAATATGAAAAAACTAAACCTAAATTTTATCATAATTTGTCAATTTTCAAATTGATTAAAATGAATCAAAACCTCATGGCAGTCAGGGTTTATTGTTTATTGTTTTAATTTACTCCTAATCTATAAATTATTTTAATTTCAAATTTGCTGCGATGAAGCTTAATAAATGACATAAATTTGAACAAAATCTGATGAGTAATTATGCTGATTTTTTTCATTTTTTCAATAGATTTTGTACGAGTTTTTTTGAAGCTCTAGCGATCCATAAGTTTATTTTGGGGAATTTTCGGACTATATTTCAGCAAAATATTAGAGTCAGTTTAGAGAAAATCTGAATTTAACAGTTTTTTAATAAAAAAATATTCCTAAAAAAACTTGTTTTAGTTAAAAACATTTTATTACTTACATGCCAAATTTTATGAACGTTTAGAAGATTTTTTTTTTATTTTCAGTGATGTGAAAAACTCACATTCACACACGTTCAAATAAAAATTAAAATAACCCCACACTGAGTATGGTGATTAATCGACCCTTCATTTCCATTAGTTGTATTTAAATTTTAGTTCCAGATTATCATGTCATCTATTAAAGTCATCATTTTTACATTTGTTGGAAGATGTCTAATAGTTTTAACATAATACTTAAGAGACTCAAACTAGTTATTGGCTAATACTATTGAAGCTAAGAATATTTTTAGCCTTTAGTCCTCGGATAAGTTATCATTAAATTTACCTTAACAGTAAAGTTGCCTGAAAAATATACTGTAGCAGTTTCTATTTAATGGTCATATTCATTTGTAAGAGAAAATTTCACACACACCCACACAAAAATAAAAATATCTTTAATGGACTCAGGGAACATGTAAAAAAATCTCAATATTGATCTTCCCAGCTTCGTATAGTGACAAAGTAAAAACGAAAAATGTCAACCTCTGTTTGCGCAAGTATTGAAATTATATTTTTAATGTCATTGTTAATTTGATTTGAGAACATTTGTGTATTGCTCTTGCATAGTTTATTTTATTGTAAAAAAAAATGATAGAGTCCTGTTTATCCGACCTTCCGTTTAATGTGACCTAGCCTCAAAAAACAATATTTCAAGTAATTTAAAAGATGTGTAGCGAATGAAACCGAATGTACAATGCCCGCACACCATTTTGTGTCAGGCCTTTATGCCTACGTGTCACTTACACTCCCAGCCGATGACCTACATTTTCTTCAAAAGAAAGAGAGGGGTTGGCCACCCTTATACCTGCTCTGTTTGTTCATTTCTGTCTTCTAGTATTAATTCAGATTCGTGGAAGAATTGACGTTTAGAGTGCATTCTGCTTGTGTATGTTTTGTAACGTCTCATATATTTTTTCTGCTGTTTTCTGAAAGGTAAAAGATATTTTACTTCTCATGAAATTGCGAGATGTAGCAGCGAGAAAATATCAAACAAAAAACAATTACAAATTTTTTCCATCAAGTTTAATGATTTGATGTAGTGCTCTTTATTACTGTAGTGAGATTCTGTGTACTGTTATATGTTTTAGTTTGTTTTTTTTTATATACAATTACAACTAGTCTAAGACTATCTAGCAATATTTTTCTGTGTACTGTCTGTGTGGTGAAAAAACGTCCAGAGTCGCCCTTCAAAATGCAATTACACTTAAATCATGTATATCAATCCTGCACAAAGTCAACAGGTTTCTTTCTCTTCAATCTCCTCACTTGTGGTACGTTGCCCAAATGTACCACCTCTACATTTTGATGTTCACAGAGCCTTGCTGCATATTTTCCAGCATACCTTTTTACCTCTTCAACCATTAAAGACACCTTCAAATCCTGATGGATATCTGCATTATGGATATACCATGGTGCTCCGACAATACTACGAAGCACTTTGTTTTGAAATGTTTGTATTATTTTGATGTTAATTTCCTTCGTGCATCCCCACAATTGAATGCCGTAGGTCCAAACAGGTTTCAGGACTTGCTTATACAGAAGCAGTTTATTATATACGGACAATTCAGAGTTCCTTCCGATAATCCAATGCATTTGTCTGTACTTCATTCCAAGTTGTTCGCGCTTTTTTTCACGTGAGACTTCCAACAAAGTTTAGCATTCAGAGTCATCCCTAAATATTTAGCCTCATTTGCATGCAGAACAATTTGTCCGTTTATCATTACTGACTGATACACATAATTCTTGTTAGTAAAGTTGACACGAGTTAGTTTACCCTCATTCAGTGTTTAATTCTCCATTTTCTAGTCCATATTTCAACTAATTGATAGCTTGATTTCAACTAATTAATAGTCCATATTTCAACTAATTCATAGTCCATATTGATAGCTAATTGTAGTTTGTCAGCAGCTGTTTGATTAGGTTTCAGTAGAATACATTTAATAATACTATATGTAATTTGAAGTTTTTTAATGTAATAAATTCAATTCAATACTTTTAAAGCGCTTTTAATGGCTTTCCGTGTAATCCGACTTTCCTGCTAATTTGATCCGGCCGCGCCTGGTTTAGGTTGCATTAGCGAGAACACTGTTTATTTAAAAAATAAAAAGTGTACAATAATGTAGAAAAGGCAATACTGGGCTACGAGGAAGGCACAGAACATTAAAAAGTGATTGATTTAGTGTACCCAAAGTTGGGTGAAACAAATAAAGAGAGAATGTAGAAAAGTATCTTCTATATTTTGTTTTAATTTTAAAAAAAAATTTATTGTAGATTCTGTTTTATATTAAATTTTTGAAATGTACATTGTTTTCATTTTGCAGTATTATAAAATTATATTATTTTATAGATGTTCAGAATTTGAAGCCCACGGAATAAGATGGCCACTATTAAATGATGCTGCAGCTGCGAGAACCTTACACTATGAGAGTAGTCGCAGCTGTATTACTGATTTACCAGAAGATGAAAGAGGCAAGTACAGTGTACATTGTATAATTTTTTTTTTTAATCATACAACATCAACCCTTCACAACACAACTCTTCATAACTAAGCGTATTTGTTAGCTTCATTTTAACTTGTCCAGATTTTTTTTAAAGGAGGGGTTTTCAAATTAATTTTAAGTACATTTGTATGGATAAAAAATCTATTGCTCATTATTTTAATTTTTGTAAAAAATAATTGAGTAGTTGTCGTGAAGTCTTTATTCTTTGATTTTCAGTTTTAGAAAAACTAACATTGAGAATTGGGACAACAAATCAACTTGGAAAGTATTAGTTACTGTGTACATCGCAACATCGCATACAACACTGACTGTCAGTTTAAGAGGGTAGGAAGGGGGATGGCAAAACCACACTGTATCTGTACGATACTGTACTGTACTGTATTGTTTTTATAAAATGTGTTTTATTCATTATGTAGGGGTTTTGTATGTTAAGTATTTGTCGTATAAGGGTGTTTTCGTTGAACCTTAAGCAGAAAAAAAATTATATATCAATGTTATAAGCCAAAATAACACAATATAGGAGTTTTTTAAACATTGAATGCTTTGGGTTTTGAAAGGGATTTAAAAAATGTGTTATATCAGGGAATTCTGTATATCTGAGTGTTATATTGAGGTTCTACTGTATAAAAAATAAAAAAACTGCTGCTGAATTATAAATATACAAGGTAAGAGCTTTATTTTAATCATATTACTAATAAAAAAATAAGATCTAAGGGAGCATCCAGTGATGTCATTATAATACATGTAAGATTAAAATGTATGTGTCCAAAACAGGATATGTATTAGTAATGTAGCAAGAATGCTGATGTGTAACAACTTTATTTGTAGATCTTATGAGCTATTATAAAAAATAATAAGATGTTTGTAGCCTGGCCGACTCAGTGTGCAAACAAATTAAAATTTTAACTTTGCTTATTTGTTAACAATTACTACGGTACAGATATTTTTTGCAATGTCTCAAATTTATATTTTAGGTGAAGATATGATTAGCTGTGGACCTTGTTATCTGGGAATATGCTTGCCTCAAAGATTGGTAGATTTGTTCCCAGACTTGGAATCAGAAAATAAATATGAATTACTCTCACTTGACAACAATCAAGAAACAACAATTGTAGGTATGTAGAGCCTTATATCTATTAAAACTTATTTCGTTTGACATCAGTAATAAAAATTACGACTTATTGTAGTTTCTGCAATTTATTCAAATATTCTTTGTAAATATCCTAACAAATTTCAGCTCCCTCTGTTCAGTTGTTTTCAAAATTAATTAAATTATATATTCAATAATAGTGTTGTTAGGGATTCGGGGGCCTCTACTACTCGGATCCTCGTATGAATTAACTATCGGTGGTTCAAGAAAAAAAACCTTTAATATTTATATGTATTACATTACATTTATCTTGTAACAGCTACAATTATGGTTGATGCCAACACCAAGAATGAACACTACTGTCTTATTCTTCAAAATGTTCCCCCAAAATATATCCTAATTTATTCAAACCAAAAGTAAAAAAGAGAAGAAGTGTACGGAAATTTTTATCTACTTACTTTTACCGCTGATTTGCCACTTCTCAGCACCACATGGCTGGAATGCTGTTCCGTAGTGCGTCCGACTTACAGCCTTTCGGGTCTTCACAGAATTGACCTTCCCCCGGAATATACCGATGTTCCGGTTCCCTCGGAATCGACTGTCCCCGCCCTACTTCTTCCCAAAGCTTTTTATTTCAACTGCTGTTCTACATACCTTGTTGCTTATTGCAACAGGCAGTATGTCAGCAGTTTCGTAATTTACGTATGTCTTTGTCAATAGTGTTCATTCTTTGGCTGTGACCTCATTATATAATATTTAAAACTAGTAACTAAAAATTAATATTTTTAAAATCCTAACAGTGTAAAACTTACCAACTACTCTAGAGAAGATGTTAAATGCCTGTTAAACTACAAATCGTGAAACATTACAAGATCCATGAGGCGTTGTTGAGACAGTTGGTAATTCATAAAATTCTATGTAATTTGCTTATTCAGAAAAAAAGGTTCAAATTTTTGTTGTTAAAATGAGCTTGAGTTACAGAAATATTTTTGTTTGTTTGTAATTTATGGTCATTTACTAATAAATATTTAGAACAGAATTAAATAACACAAGTAAATAAATAAGGAATTGAAATAAAAAAATTCAGTGAAGGACAAATATATAATAAATTAAGATAAGACAAATACATGCATATAGCAAGGAAACTATAAATGTAAATTAAATATGTCGAAACAAAGCTTGATTTTTCTAACTGTGTTACTTAAATCCAAGTGAAATAAATGGTGAAAAAGTTTACAGCGTTAGATTAATGAATACAATGTCAGTACAGGATTAAAATGAATAAACTAAATTGTTAAATGTTATACTTCACGACATTTTTAGAGTATCTGTAGCCTGAAAGTTTCTCCATTCCTTTTTGTTTTGGATGATTAAATTAAATCATGACATTCCCACATTTTTTTATAGTTTGAGTAGTGACAATATTGTACTTTTTTTAACAAAAATAACTTGTTTAAGGAGATTTAAGCTCAGGAGACTCAGAGACAGATACTGGAGAAGGGGAAAAGTCTGCATTAAAATCTACCAGAGGTTTTATAAAGAGGCGTCATGATAGGACCAACTGTCTACTATGTTCTATGTCTAGGCTTGGCAACAACAAACAGACTCGTTGGCGAAAGATATCTGCGAGCTCTGCACATCGTATACGCTCAGGTGATAAGCATTAAACTTTTATTAGTACGCTTAATATTAATGGGTAATTACAATAACAATGCCACCCTCAACAAAACTCGATTTCATTATTGCTTATGAGTTAATAACCTGTAGCTGAGTTATTGCTCAAAAAGACAAAGGAGAAAGTGCTTCAACCTTTGTGATCAAGCTCTTTATAGTAGCTTAAAATAAGCTTGTTTTGTTTTCGATTGTTGCATCTCTTAAAAACTCATCCAGAGTTCATTATATACAGTATATTACCATTACATAACTAGTTATTTTTCATGGGACACTTATGTGATGTATTATTAGACACCTTCTAGCAAGAAAGTCTAAACATCACTAAACCATCTTTCCAAAACATTTCATTTGATTTTTCAGCTTTTTGTGTGGATGAGGAATGTTAAACTACAAAGTGTGTTCAGAAAGTAATGAGAATTTTAATTTTTTAACAATATATTTATTTATTCTTCTACATTGATGTTGTCACCTTCAAAATAGTCCCCATTGGAGATTATGCACTTGTGCCAGTGCTTCTTCCAATCCTTGAAACACTTATCAAACTCGATCTTTGAGATAGCCGTTAGTTCTTTCAGCGATTCGCTTTTAATGTCATCTACGGCTGTAAAACGACGGTCCTTTAAGGTTCTCTTTATTTTTGGAAATAGGAAAAAGTCACACGGAGCCATGTCTGGCGAATATGGAGGCTGGGGCATCGTTACAGTACTGTTTTTGGCCAAAAATTCACAAACAAGCAATGAAGTGTGAGCTGGTGCATTATCGTGCTGCAAAAACCATGAATTGTTTTCCCACAGATCCAGGCATTTTTTTCAGGTTGCTTCACGCAAACGGTGTTGAACTTGTAGGTAGTATTCCTTATTGACTGTTTCACCTGGTGGCAGGAATTCATGATGCACTATGCCATTAATATCAAAGAACACAGTAAGCATAACCTTCACGTTCGACAGCACTTGTCGAGCCTTTTTCGGTCTTGGCGAGCCAGAATGTCTCCACTGGGATGATTGAGCCTTAGTTTCGACGTCATATCCGTAAACCCATGTTTCATTACCTGTTATAATATATTTCAGTAATTCTGCATCATTTTTGACTTCATTTAGTGACTCCTGAGAAACTTCCATTCGCCGCTGTTTTAGTTCAAAATTCAACAATTTTGGAACGAATTTTGCTGCCATGCGTTTCAAACACAAACATTGGAAACAATGTCATGACATAATCAAATCGATATGCCAACATCATCAGCGACCTCTCTAATTGTGATTCGGCGATTGTTCATAACCAATTCTTTCACTTTTTCCACGTTTTCATCGGTTGTTGATGTGCTGAGGCGTCCTGGGCGTTCATCATCTTCAATGTCTTCACGGCCTTCTTGGAAATGCTTATACCACTCGTAAACTCTTGCTGTACTCATAGCAGACTCATCATAGGCCTTTGTTAACATTTCACACACTTTGTTACACTTTATTCCATTTTGTACGCAAAATTTGATACAAATTCTTTGATCCATTTCTTTTAACAAACGAAAATCGCTGACCTCATAAAAACACGTCTAACCTTAGTGGCTGGCACAAAGTCAACAATGAAAACAGCTGAAAGTTTATCATACTTCAAGGGCATGTATACCAACATAATAAAAAAAAATGTTTGACAATCGGACTCTCCAAGTCCGCGAAATTTAAAAATTCTCGTTACTTTCTGAACACACCTCGTGTATTGATATAATTCTAGGAAATATAGCAGAAGATATAGAATCAGCTAAGTATACAGTGCTGTGAAGAAATTTTTAGAATTCACTAAGCTTTACATTATCAGCACAAAACTTTCCGCATCTAATGGTGACTAGCCCAGTTATGTGATGACAGAAGAGGAAATTGTATAAAAAAGATGTTGTATATTACAACAACACAAATAAAATCAAAAACCTTTTTGATTTTATATCCTTGCTTTTTGTTGTTTATATCCTTGCTTTAAAGATTATCACTCAATAACATTTTTTTGATTAATTTTATATTGCTATTAAATTGTTTTTGACAAGGACCAACATTGCAAGTTGATTCTTAGGTCATTTGTTTATTTTTTTCTTCTAAATATAATTTTTGTAAATAATAAACACAAATTATTTTTCCTCCTACTTCTTTGACTATTTCAGTTTCACAATTATTATTTTCTGCATATTCGAGAATTACTATACTCCTTTAAGAATTAAAACAGGACACTAGTATTTCGAATTCATTTGCATTCAATATTCAGTATGGTATACAGGCAGCGTGTGAAAAAAATAATGAATGAAAATGTTTATCACTACACTGAACTCTGGGAACAAATAAAGGCCGTACAAAAATTTCAGCCTCATTCGAATACAGTAATGTGTAATTATTTATTTTGACTGGATTAAGTAGTAGTACATTTTGTCGTGAGGTAGATTTTGTTGGACAGTTCACCTTCTGCATGCCTCTTGTTTAATAAAATTTTTGTTTTGTGTTTGTTTGTTACAGACTCTTTATTGCAGTTATTGTAATTAGTAAAATGTATACAGTATATACAGTACAAACATGTTTTGTCTTTTTGTTAATTTACAGAGACTGAAAGCAGTTATGGAGGTGGAGGTGCTGGCAATGATGGAGAGAGCCCTGTAATGTTACCGTGGCAGGCACGAGGAGGTCTGGAAGGGGTTAACAGTGTAGATAGTTCAAGTACTGACATGACTAGTAAGTAATAAGTTAACTTTGTGAAAAATTATAACTTTTGGAAAGTTTTTTTAAAATTTTTTATTTCCAAAATTATTAAGGATTTTTAATTATGCTTAAAACTGATTCTGATGTATTAATTTATTTATAAAAAATGTTTTAAAGTACAGTATTACCTCAAAGTTATGTTGTAATTGATTCCGTGTGTGTAGTGTAAGTTTTAAACACATTTTTCTGTATATTATACGTATTGGTATGATATGTGGTATCAGATCAAAAATGTGGTATCAAACTATTAGTTCCCTAATAAAATAACTGTTTTACAAATATGATATATCAAGTAAATCAGCAAATTATGAAAACTGTTAACTGTTAGGCAGTATCCTTTACCCAATAAACATTCAATTAGATTGAGATGCCTCAGCTGAGCTATACTTCATATTTGGTAGCCGCTAACCTTTTAGAAATGTACTGCAAAGTTTTAAATTACTTAATATGTCTTTATTAAATATTTTGTATTATAAAGATAACATATTTTGTAGGTTTAGCGCAGCGATCTTTGGGAGACAGTTTCAAGAGTAGATCTGTTGTGCGAAAGGAAATTTTGCGACTGGCAGAGCAACTAGCAAATCCAATATTGTATAAAACCTGCAAACAAGCATTATTGCAGTAAGTAGTGATATTAATGGTTTATTGAAAAAAAATTGTTTTCAGATTTTATATAAATAAATGGTACAACAACCACTAAGTTTTTCATAAGTTTGTATTCACGTGTGATATGTATCAGTGACTACGTCAGTAAAACTTTCGAAGCAATAAGTAAAAATGAAACATTTTTGTAAAATTGATTGTTCTCAAGTGTAATCGTGAATATCTTTATGAAGACATAAATTATTCCATACTAATATTTCTAACATGTTAGCATTACTAACATTTCTCCCTGGCTACTAATCCCATCATTTTGTTTGGACTCAGTTTTAGTTAGCATAACTTCTCAATAGTGTTTTACACTGTCTATAACTTCTGACCACTTTTTGATAAAATAATTTTTTAGCCTGTAAATTTGAACCCTCAGTTGAAGCATACACTCCAATAATAATAGCCTTACGTTAAAATAATATTTATTATTATTTCTGATATAAATTCGTAATTTTATTACTACGAGGGCTATTTTTTTCAAGGTCCGATCGGTCGCAAAATAAAAACTGCAGTAAAAATCAAAAATTATTTATTTGTAACAAGTACTTACATAATTACGCTATTTTTCTACATAGTCGCCACTCAGATTTAGACATTTATCGTAGCGTGGTACCGACTTCCCAATACCCTCGTTGTAGAACATAGCTGCCTGTGTTTTCAGCCATGTTTGTACGCTGGTCTGCAGCTCAATGTCTGTGCCAAAATGTCCTCCTAACCAGCATTTCATGTGAGCAAACAGGTGAAAATCGGATGGAGCCAAGTCCGGGCTGTGTGGTGGATGACCAAACACTTCCCATTGAAAAGACTGTAGGAGCGTCTTTGTTGAAGCTGCAGTGTGCGGCTGAGCATTGTCGTGGAGAAGGATAATGCCTGATGACAACATTCCTCTCCGCTTATTCTGAATTACCCTTCGTAGACATTGAAAGTCACGCTGTATGAGGCTGCTGTAATGGTTGTGCCACGTTCCATGAATTCCACCAAGAAAACTCCATTTCGGTCCCAGAACACAGTAGCCATGCACTTTCTGTTGGAGAAGGTTCGCTTGAACTTCTTTGGTTTACTGGGAGAGTGAGAATGCATCCATTGTTTGGATTGTTCTTTTGTTACTTCAGTTTCGTAATGGACCCATGTCTCGTCCCCTGTGACAGCTTTGTTCAAGAAAGTTTCTCCTTCATTGTGGTAACGCTGGAGAAACGTTAGGGAGACTTCCATTCTCTGTGTTTTGTGATGGTCGGACAGCAAGATGCAGTATTAATCCACTCTTAAGTACCCAAATACAATGATCTTGGGTATTATTAATTCCCAAGATGGGAATCCATTTCGTGCACAGTTTGTGGTACTGAAGTTTCTCGCTCACAATGGTGTAGAGAGCTGACCTTGAAATTTCAGGAAAGGAATCGCTCAATTCAGAAATTGTGAACCAACGATTTTCTCGAATTGCCTCATCCACTCGCTGAACGAGATCATTGGTTGACACTGACTTCCTTCCCTGACCGCCTGCATCATGAACATCTGTACATCCTGCTTTAAAGTTTCTGCTCCATTGTCGCACTTTGCTGTCACTCATTGAAGTTTCACCGTACACAGTACTTATTCGTCGATGAATTTCGGCTGCATTACACCCCTCAGCCTGAAGAAATCGAATTACCGCACGAACTTCACACTTGGCGGGAGATGCTATTGTTGTAGACATGTTTACATCCTACCTACGTGAACACAACTAAACAAAAGTGACACGACGTGATTGACATCCATACTAGAGACGCTGCACAAAACATCTGTGCACAGGTTCATCCGATTTTTACGGGAGTTTTTATTTCGCGACCGATTGGACCTTGAAAAAAAATAGCCATAGTAATTATTCACAATTTTTTTTTTTTTTATTTCTGTAATTTCACTAGAATTAACAGTCAACTCTGATGACCCTCTTACCATTTGTAATCACTAATTTTCAGTCTAATTCTAAAGCTTTTGAAAAATTTATTCATGTTTTCAAGTTTTGTAAGCTATGAGTTGTAGGGCCAAAATTTTAATTTAACACACTTATCAGGTTTAACACAAAAAACAGGTTTTTGTGTTTTTTTTCTGTTGGGGTTTTCTCCCAGTTCCGAAGTGCCAGAAACCAACCTGTATGTTACATAACATGTCCATTGCATACCATGTGATATTCGATGTTCATTTGAATTTTAAAGGAAGTGTTTGACCTTTCTGAGTTTCAATTGCAAAATATGCATCAGCAACCCCTTCTACTTCATGAGACTGTGTGCAACTTCAGTTTCCTTTGCATTAATTTATTAGATAAAAAGGTCATTAATTTTACTATGTTCAGTATAATGATCTGCCTTCCTATACTTTCATTGACACGTTTCGGAGAACCTCCATTTTCAAAAACTAAATCTATACTCGAAGATAGAGGTTTTCCGAAACATGTCAACGAAAGTAGAATTGACTAAGCTAGGGAAGGCAGGTCATTATACTGAACATAGTGATAATAATCCTAGCAGAAAAGAAGAAGAATATAAAAAGAATGTAATTAATTTTGTTTACAATTTTACAATGAAATTATAATTTGTTAAAATAACATTGATAACAAGTCATGTGCGAAATCAGGTTTGGTTATTGTTTCTCTGGACAAATATATTTTACTATTTTCTCTTATAACTTTATATCGACAGTGATTAAAGAAACTAATTACAAGACAAGTTGAAGGTTTTGGACAATGATCGAAACCTCAAAGAGTTTGTCAAAATTAATGCGGCAAGTAATACAGGATAATTAATTATAGCTAGGCTGCATTATAAATATGCTTAATTACTTAATTTGTTATTACATCACTTCCTTTTTCACTTGTATGAACCTACACTTTCTGTAAAAAACATTACAATTTTAATATAGAAGTAATATCTATACTGATAAATAAAATGAACGATTTGTGTGTATTTGCTGTTAGAAATCATCAACCAGTAACTAATAAGTATATCGTAATGACAATTGTTTACCAGTAGTCTTAAGAACACACTGTTAAATAATAGGATTACAATATCTATCATTATATTTTATGTTGTTTAGGTTAAAACAGGTTTACGGTGATGTGTTCAATGATGTCTGTGTGTATTCAGACATTAGTATAGTAATGGCAAATGCTCCTCTACGAATATATTCAAGAAGATTTTTACAGGAATTATTTTTAGACTCACCGTTTTCTGAGGTAAGAAATACCAAATTCAGGAAGAGTTTTGTTTAATTTATTTTTATTTAAACTGTGTTAGCAATTTTTTACTTAAAAGTAGCAGATGTCTGTTATAATCATCACCTTTGTAGCAAAGAAGAAATAGCCTATAAATACAAAATAGAATTTCAGTAGTTTCAGTAGTATTGTTACCTTACATCCTTGGTCATTTTAAGATGTCATCCCATTGCCTGCAAGTGTATTACACATGACGGGTTAAATCATCCTAGTCTTTGTTTATATATTTGAAAAAAATCCACTAGAATAAACAGAAACAGTGGACACAATAATGCAGACCAGTAGAAAAGTGAATGTAAAGATGTCTGCGTCAGAATGGGGCCTGGTGCCAAACTGTAATAACATGATATGTAAGTGTAATCTGATAACACAGTAGACCCTTCAGTATCAGACTTACATGGGGGCCCCTTTTCAGATACTGAGAATTTCAAATAATCAAATTTTTTTTAAAAAACACAAACAAAAGGTAGAATGCAGAAAAAAACAGAAAAAAAGGCTTTGTTTAAAGTGTGAGCACAACAGAATCAGTAAACAGAGAATCTATGAAGTATTTATAACTTCAAATCCTTAATCTTTGAAATATTTATTATAAATCTTTAAAGTATTTATATTAAACTATTACAATCATTTTTTTATATATAGGGATCTACTTTTCGTAATTGTTTGTGCTCCTATGTCTACCTCAAATAAAAAAGGGTCACCGACATTGAGGAATTACTATATTGTAATTTTTATCAAAGTATAAATATAATATTACCTGGATTCGATTTCACAAGGCCATGTTTGGTGAACATGATTTCACACATTGTTTACTGTGTTATATATTTGACCCTCTATTTTGTAGAGTTACAAGTTTCAGAACTATAAATAATGTTGGTAAATTTACTAATCAGTTCAGTATATAAATTGATAACCGAATAACTTTAAGGTTATAAATAACACAGTTTATAAGTATGTTAGAATACTGTGCATAAAAGGAGTATTTTACTGTAGGTAAATCATTATATTACAACATTATATTAACATACTTGAATGTCTATTCCTTATTTTAAATATAGGCCTATTGGAGAGTAGAATAAACATATGTAGCCCCAGGGTGCAGAATGTTGATGGTTCAGACTTGTTTATTTTTGGGGTTTGTATATGAAAGGACAGAGTTATCAGTTATTTGTTAACAGCTTTTGAACGCTTTGCTAAAAGATGAAGCGGTGGAAGTAATTTATTTATGAAGAAACCTTATTTTATGATATTATTATTTAGGTAATGAAATTATTAAACCATATTACAATTTAGTCTCCATGTGCAGCAAAGTGTTTTGTAAAAGTTTGAAAAAAAACATAGAGTGTGTGAGAATACATACGTAACAGTGAAATCTGCCAGCATGCATTTCAAGGAGCTTATTGTTAATGATATGAACAATACAATACTTGTTAATGGTTATGTTTACAATGAATATTACTTTGACTTCACAAGTCATCCAGTCATAGAGTATCCTTTATGTAATTGTGGATTAGGGTCTGTATACCAGTCAGATTTTATGTCTTTAAGAATCACATACAAGGTGTGTTCAGAAAGTAACGAGAATTTTTAAATTTCGCGGGCTTGGAGAGTCCGATTGTCAAACATTTTTTTTATGTTGGTATACATGCCCTTTAAGTATGATAAAACTTTCAGCTGTTTTCATTGTTGACTTTGTCTGTGACAGCCATTAAGGTTAGATGTGTTTTTATGAGATCGGCGATTTTCGTTTGTTAAAAGAAATGGATTGAAGAATTTGTATCAAATTTTGCGTAAAAAATGGAATAAAGTGTAACAAAGTGTGTTAAATATAACAAAGGCCTATGGTGAATCTGCTTTGAGTAAAGCAAGAGTTTACGAGTGGTGTAAGCATTTCCAAGAAGGCCGTGAAGACGTTGAAGATGACGAACGCCCTGGACGCCCCAACACGTCAACAGCTGATGAAAACGTGGAAAAAGTGAAAGAAATGGTTATGAACAATCGCCGAATCACAATTAGAGAGGTCACTGAAGATGTTGGCATATCGATTAGATCATGTCATGACATTGTTTCTAATGTTTTGTGTATGAAACGTGTGGCAGCAAAATTCGTTCCAAAATTGTTTAATTTTGAACAAAAACAGCGGCGAATGGAAGTTGCTCAGGAGTCAATAAATGAAGTCAACGACGATGCAGAATTACTGAAACATATTATAACAGTTGACGAAAGGATATTACGAAACATATTATAACAGTTATGGGTTTAAGGATATGACATTGAAACTAAGGCTCAATCATCCCAGTGGAGGCATTCTGGCTCGTCAAGACTGAAAAAGGCTCGACAAGTGCTGTCGAATGTGAAGGTTATGCTCACTGTGTTCTTCGATATTAATGGCATAGTGCATCATGAATTCCTGCCACCAGGTGAAACGGTCAATAAGGAGTACTACCTACAAGTTCAACACCATTTGTGTGAAGCATTCTGAAAAAAACGCCCGGATCTGTGGAAAAACAATTCATGGCTTTTGCACCACGATAATGCACCAGCTCAAACTTCATTACTTGTTCATGAATTTTTGGCCAAAAACTGTTCTGTAACGATGCCCCAGCCTCCATATTTGCCAGACATGGCTCCGTGTGACTTTTTCCTATTTCCAAAAATAAAGAGATCCTTAATGGGCCGTCGTTTTACAGCCGTAGATGACATTAAAAGCGCATCGCTGAAAGAACTAAAGGCTATCTCAAAGATCGAGTTTGAGAAGTGTTTCGAGGATTGGAAGAAGCGCTGGTACAAGTGCATAATCTCTAATGGGGACTATTTTGAAGGCGATAACATCAATGTAGAAGAATAAATAAATATTTTGTTAAAAAAATTAAAATTCTCGTTACTTTCTGAACACACCTTGTATAGTCGCTAAACTGGCAATTCTAAGCACATAAATTTTTTTCTTAACTAGTCAAAGTATGGTATACATAGACAAAACTATGATCAGTGTTCATTTCTAAACAAACAAAACCTCTCTAATCTTTTTCCTGCCTTCACAGAATTGTACAGAGTAATACTATTTTAAAAGCACTTTGTCAAATCTATGTTACCGTACAGCATATTAGAAAGAAAAAAGTTACTGTTGATACGAATAAATTATATTCCATAAGTTAATTAATTTTTTTATATAATTTTATTTAAATAAGCATAAATGCTCTGCTAACAAATGCATTGTTTTAATTTTGTGCCGAACATCATGCGTTTCAAGTTTCAAACTTTTCGACTTCGAACAAAATATGGATTTTATTTCCGATTATTGGGTGTCCATTAACCAAGGGTCTATTGTACTTAGAGTACATTTAAGTACATCACCAATCAAGCTATGATTATGTGCTGTGTCGTGTATATTATCGAATAATTTAATTGGTTGTAGGCAACTGTTACTTAAGGAAAAATTAATTACAGCTATACGACTGTTACTTCCACTTGGGAAGTTAGATAGAAATTAGGAACCAGTAACTAATTAGTTTTTTTTTATGGAATATGCCAGTGTCGTAAAAATTACATTAGTTGGTTCAGCTGCAGGGTAAAGCACTCAAATTTCAATCTTTCAAGGTTACTTGCACATAATGAAGCATGATAGAACGTATAACTGAGCATCTTTGTAATATGGTGTACATGACATGTAAAAATATACATTTTTGTGAAATTTTAAAAAAAATTAAAATTCGTATCCTTAATGCGCATAATTTATAGTAACTTCTTAAAACCCAAAATAAATATAATTTTTTAAAATTTGTTTATTTTTTTTTTAATTTAGAAGGAATTCACTCATGGAGAATTGAAAAACTGAGAAGAAGTGGGTTTTCTTAAAACTTTGTTATCCGTATTAATTAATAAAACTGCTCTATATTTATTTATTTTATATTTACAAAAATAATTTATATCCTTTCCATAATATAATAAGTTTTTCAGTAATAATAAATTTAATAAACAAGTAAAGAAAGTATTTTTTTAAAATGATAATTATATATAAATAGTAACTACTTAACACAGTATATGAGGTAAAATTAGCCTGATACCTCGTCCTAAAAGTAGTAGAAAAAATAATGAGCTTGAATTCACTCAATTTTTTTATTACTCATAACTAATATTGTACATTAGTATTAAAATTTTAATGAGTTTTATTTTTGGAATGAATTTATGTAATTATGTTAGGTTAAACATCATTTATTTGTTGAATTGTTTCTAGAAAAGTCCTTGAATAAGTTTTAAATTATACATTGTAACCTAATATACATCATTTATTTGTTAAACCGTTTCTAGAAGAAACCTTGAATAAGTTATGTTATATTTTGTTGCAGTTATACGATGAGCCAGCCTTTATCCTAAATCTTCCTGATAATGACGATCAGTCATCTGTGGAAAAGTCTAACATAAACCAAAGTAAGTTAAATCTATGTATTAGATTTTTTTATAATTAGAACTCTTAAAGTCTCATTGGTAAGAGTTCTAATGTATATTTACAAAGTGGGTTTGAAATAAAGAAAGTTATAATTTTTATACTGTCAACTAAATTTACTTTAGGATTTTAGCGATGGGATACATACTGTTTTTTTCACACTCGACCTGTTTTACCTAAGTGTCATCCTTAGTTAAGAAGTGAATCACCATCTTTGCCGTAGAACTCTTAAAAGTGTCAGCAATGCTACCAGGTGCTTTTTTAATGGTCTTCAAGGCAATTTTGGTATCTATCTGGCTCAAAATTTATGGTGGCCTAACTTACCCTTTACGGTTTCATGCAACGACTGTGAAATTTGAGGGTACTCTAATGAGAGCTCCGTACTTGTAAAGCAATGGTTTTTTTCTCATTCTTTTTCAGTACCACTTCATCAACAGCTTGGTCGACTGCTTTGCGCTTCAACGTGACCATTAGTGTAGCCATTTTGCAATATAATGCACCACCGTCTCATTTCATCTTCATTCATTAAATTATTTCCATATACTTCACAAAGTTGCCAATGAATTTCTGTTGGTTTGTTGTTTTCTGCTAACAAAAACTTGATCACCGATCGCACTTCACAATTGGCATGATTTTCTATTGAAGTAAGTATTTTAAAAACACAGTTCACTAACCAGAAGCAACATGAACCTCACGCTACCACAGTGCATATTCACTGAGTTAGGGAATGCCTAGATACGACAATGGCAGCAGGAGCCCCTTCCTTTCCACATCAGCCCAAAATGTAAATTATTTTTGGATAACGTCTGTATAACTGCTTTTAAACTCATAACCATAATTTATATTTTATTATTGTTGTCTGTTAATAAGTAATCATTTTGAAAGTATTTGTAATGTTTGTTCAGTTGTAGATACTGTGCCAAGTGAAGAACAATCCGTTCAAGACCCACCCTGTAGAAAGTGTGTAACAAAAACAAATGGTTTCGATTCGGAACAAAGAAACAACCAAAGTTATGAATTAGAAGTTATAATGGAAACTGATGCACGAAGTGAATGCAGCGATATTTGTAAGGTAGAAAACATTGAAGACAGATTAAGACTTCAAGCTACAGTCCAAAATTACGATGGCAGTACAGATATAGTTGTCACAGAATCGGCTTTAGAGTGTAGTCTTCCTGTTGTGATAAAAGTTGAAACTTTACCAGAAGAGAAGACTAGCATCTCTGAAACTTCATTCCAAATAAAGCCTACTAAAAGCAAACAGCAACTCAGAGAGGAATTTTTCGCTTCTACAGTTAGCAGTAAAACTGATCCTGCAAAGAATAAAATCATCAACGAAAAGTCTGATTTAAAAATGAACTCTGTGTCAAAAATTAAAACTCAAGTTGAGGTAAAACCAAATAGGCCTACTGTTTCCAAATTTAGTGACGAAAGTTCTAATAAAAGTGTGTCAGTTTCTGATGCTAAGTTACCAAAGAACAGTGTTAAGAATATCAAGTCCGTGGAAAACGTAAAAGAAAATGTTCCTTCTGGAAGTAGTAAAATTGAAACTAAAGGTGCGAAACCAAAGTGTTCAGATACGTCTGTAACAAATAAAAGCAATTATACTTCATTATCTTTAGGTAGACAGCGAAAAAGAGCTACAACTAAAACACCAAATAAAGAATCATTAGAATCTCCTCGAATCAGAAGAGACAGTGATAAAGATGATGTTAGAAAAAAGAAGTAGATATGGATGTTAATAAGAGTCAACAAATTAATTTTGTTAGTTTAGCGAAGTCACGTAATGAGTATTAAAACATTCTTGAAATATTGTCTTGTAAAATGTTATTAAATAACTTCCATTTCAGCATTTTGAATTTTACACACTCTGATGATACTAAACTTAAAATATTCATAATTAATATCGTTAAAAATAATCCTATTTTATTCTGTAACTGAAAATTTTATTAAAAATAAGAATAGTACTGTACTTTGCACAGTATTGTATTCTTAAGTCTACGTGCACTACAGAGCTTTCCATTGTTATTTTTTGTCTTCAATGATTTTTTTTTTACCTTTTTCCTGTACTTACAATTAAAAAAGTAGATTAACTACCAGTAATTAATTTTCCTATATTGTAAAATGTATGGTTTAAAAGTTGTGAATTGATTATAAATAATTAGTGAGAAAAATATATTTATATTATTTTATAGAAAATGTATACAGTAGAATGTTTATATAATTTACATTTAATGTAATTACATAATTATTGTTATGTTTTATATGATAACATAAAATTTTAAGTACTATATATATATATATATATATATATATATGTAATTACATAATTATTGTTATGTTTTATATGATATAAAATTTTAAGTACTATATATATATATATATATATATATATATAGTATTTTAAAATTATATTCACCTGTTTATTTAAGTAAAAGTTCTATGATAAATATCTATTTTTTACTGATTTTTTGGTTGTTATTTGAAATCCCTTCTGTAAACTATAAGAAGAATTATGTCATGAAATTTAGTTAATTTATTTTACAAATTATTAGTTTCTCTAGGTTATACCTATATATATATCTATCTCTATATATATATATATATATATATATATATATATATATATATATATATATATATATATATATATATATATATATATATATATATATATATATCTGGTAGAGTCCTGTTTATCCGACCTTCCGTTTAATCTGACCTAGCCTCAAAGAACAATATTTTTTCAAGCAATTTAAAAAGATTTATAGCGAAACCAAATGTACAATACCTGCACGCCACTTTCATGTCAGGCCTTTACACCTACGTGTCACTTACACGCTCAGCCGATGACCTATATTCTCTTCAAAAGAAAGAGAGGGTCGAACACCCTGATACCTACTCTTTTCGTTCATTTTCGTCTTTTAGTATAAATTCAGATTCGTGGAAGAGTTGACGTTTAGAGTTCATTCTGCTTTTGTGTGTTTTGTAACCTTTCACATATTTTTTTTTATTCACTGTTTTCTAAAAGGTAAAAGATATTTTACTACTCATGGCATTGCAAGACGTAGTGGTGAGAAAATGTTAAACAGTTGGTAAACAAAAAACAATTACAAACTTTTTCCGTCAAGTTCGATGATGTACCGCTCTTTATTACTGTAGTGAAATTCTATGTGCTTTTTAATGTTTTATTGCAATACATACATATATATAATTCCAAAAATATTTTTCTTTTGGTATGATTTTTTTCCAAAAAGCCTTAATATTGCAGTCTACTAAGAAAAACATAATGCATATAATAGCAAATAATCCATAAAGGTGCACAATGTGGAAATCACTTAAGTCTGCACAGAGTTTTTACAACATTAAGGGATTTTCATTGCTGTAAGTATGTTCCCTCAATTGCCCAATTTTTGCCCCCGCCTTACAAACCAAATAAGAATTCTACTTGCTGACTGACAAACTTGTTTAATATTTATATTTTAAGGTGTATAATATAACAAGAAAATCTTATAAAAAAGTAATAATTATGGGCGAGACTTGAACCAGTTCACCAGTTGCAAAATAGCATCAGTCAGGAAGACGTAAAGTAGTAGATTGCAGAGGGAAGGAGATATTTCAAATGCACACAGGCATTAAAAATCATTCCTCCTAATAATGTAAAGTTCTTCTTTCAAAAGTATGATAGTTAACTAAATTATTACATATGGCACATATAAGTTTTGCGAAAACGTTACTTCAGATTCAATCATTTTGGTAGCTGTTAACAAAAAACCAGAAACAAATTAGACTGTAGTTGATTTTAATTTCAATTTCAGTAAACATTTATTGGAAGACATATTGTATACATTTATTGACATTTGTATATGCTAAATTTTTCTAGATTGATCCATCAGATTTTGGTTTTTTTTTTTAACGTTTGACTATTGTGCACACTTGGGCTAATGCAGAGGATGGGATGATTTATAGCGTATGAAAATGCCAAGCCCTGGCCGGGAATCGAACCTGGGTCCTCGGGGTGAAAGCATAGTATGCTATCAACTAGGCCACCAAGGTGGCCTCAAAGCAGTACCAAATTAAAAAAAAACTGTTCAAAAGCAAAGTGAAAAACAAAATAAACCCACTTGCTGTTAGTGTTAAATTTTTGTTTTTTTCATTTAATAATGAACCCATAAAAATTAAAACATGCTTTGAGTTTACAGTTCAGTATCTATATTTATAGATATATGTAGGCATATAGATATTGTGCTATAACTCAAACGGAAGAAAAGAACATGAGCATGACTTTTAATAACAGAAAATTTTGTCAGAACTAAGCATGTATCAAATAAATGTTTTTTTTAAAAAGTGGAATACTAAACATAACAATACCAATAATACAGCTGTCATCAACACGTCATTATTATATGTACCTATTAAAATTATGGTAAGAGGTTATGAATATGTAAATGAAAAGTACCAGATTTTGTGTCCAAACCAAGCATGGGGTCCAATTGACCTAAGGATTCTGGGCCTGAGCTCTGCAAGGACCTGTGCAGGTTGTGACATTTTTTTTATGGTTAGGTTAAAAAAATAATTTTAAAAATATTTATTAACTGTAAAGTTAATTCTTAGTAGACAATAAAATCAATCAGTAAATAAAATAAAACTCTTTCTAGGCACTGTAACTTTTTCCACTTCATAAAAAGAACATACAAATTCTATAATAAGGTGCCTGCTTCAGATTTCCGAACCTGACCCCAAAATTTCATGTGGAGCCTATGAAGCCAAAATTTATTCACTTTTGAAGCTTAAAAAATATTCTGAAGTGTTACAAATTTTGTAGCAGCCAATTTATGGTTTAGAATAATAATGGAAGTAACACTGCATTAAATATATAAATATTTATAATATTTCATAAATAATAGAAAATAATATATCTAAAGATTATTTATAATTTAGACACAATTGTTTGTAAAGTTTCAGTGAGAGATATAAGATAAATTTTATAAAGTACTCAATATGCTCAAACTTATATTTTTTTATTATTTTGTTTTCTATTAGGGTAATAATAATAATGTTGTAAGTAGTAAACCAGTAGACTGATTTATTTTTACTGAACAATAAATAATATATATATTTTTTTATTTTGTAAAAGAATAGTAAAGATTTATATTTCAATAAAAGACAGAATTAATGGATTGAGTAAATATAGTACTTATCTTACTACTTATATTACTAATGCTATATAAGTATTATTATTAAATGCTATTTTTACTGAAACTTTAATTTTTATGTTTGAAGATTGTACTGTTTACAGAATCACAATAGTTCACGATTTGCTTGACAGAGAGAGCACTATCGGTCTCTAATGATGACTAGAAACTCGTTAAAAATTAACTTTAAGAACATTGCGTTTGTTTGATGATTACTACTTTGAGAAATTGTTTCTTCAAAAATTCATTTTCCAATGAATATTTGCTATAAAGTTTATTTATCACTACGGATTAATTTAACCAAGTTAATAGTTGTTTGACTGTTGTTGTCAATAACAATAAGTGGATAATAATTTTGTTTAACAGTACTGTATTAATAAATATGTATTATATAATGTAGGTACATTAAAGAGACTTATCACACGGAATAAATAATTAATATTGTATGTGTGTGTGTGTGTGTGTGTGTGTGTGTGTGTGTGTGTGTCATATATATATATTATATATATATATATATATATATACTATTGTTTAAAAATCATATATACTATTTCATATATGATAATAGCATGCAACATATTAAACTGGCTCCAACAAAAAATTCAATTTACCGGATACAATTGTCGTATGATATTACCGGTACCGGATACTTCTGCAAAACAAGCATAATATATAAATAATCAGCTGATGTACTAATACTTTTGTACGAAAAAGTGTTCAGTAATTAAATAAAGTATTAATATTATTTTACTGTTAAAAATGTTAAAATTGAGCAAATATGTTTTTGTCAATGTATGTTTTATAGTAGTTTATAGTGAGTCATTATTTGTTGAGTGTAAATAAATTATTTTCATAAAAACTTTAAGTAGGTTAGGTTTTATCCTGCATGAGGAGCAACCGGTAACAGATAAGGTAACCCTACTTTTATTATTTAATTTGCTTGTTGGTTAATTTATGTGTTCAGTTTCATTACTAAATATATTATGTGATTACAGATTTGGTTCTCTTTTGCTTAACACTTTTTTAATCTTTTTGTTTAAAAAAAATATTCACAGATTTCGACCCATAGAAAAAAATCTAAACATTTTTGTTAATGTAATTTATTTCAAAATTTAGTGTGTATGGCATTATGTAATCATAGACACTACTTATTATTATGTAATTATAAGCTAATATATTTTTGTTCTTTAACCAATGAAATTAAGTAGTATGATAAATCTACGGAATGTTTATTAAGTTAACTTTATGTAATTTTTAACAGAACAATTTTCAGACTTTATAATAGGTGTGCTGTTTATATTGCGTGGAACATGGAGAGTTTACTACATATCCTAAGTAGGCCTATCACTCAATTAAATAGTCAATAGTCATTATGCTGATGTAAAATACAAATACAATCCTCATAGAGCAATAATGTCAGTAGGTTTCAACAAGGTCATATTAGTTAAACTAAACCAATTACGATTACTAACTATATTTCAACAGTGGATAGTCTATCGCTGCTTTGTAAAAAGTGGAATGAACTGATTACGGACTATTTTGCATAGTAAATTGTCAATGATCCGTGCAATGTAAATGTAGTAAACTAGCTATTATAAATAACATATTGTCATAACACCATCATTTAGAGAAATAAATCAAAATAACTGAGTAATGAAGATACAGTTGACTGAGATTCAATCATAAAATGAAGTAGGCCCTAAATAGTTTAACTATCTAGCTTATAAGCTTTCCAGTAATTATAGTAGGCTTACTGGTGGGCTTATCAATTATTAGCCTAGTCAGTTAAGTTTAAACATTAAAAGTATTATTTTGATACAATTAAAATGTGTATTTTATGTATGCTCAACTTTATAAAATCACAAGAAGATAAGAGCTTAGGTGTGGTTTGCATCTATAAGTATCTTTCTAAGTGAAAGTCTACTTGCAAATGACTTTATCATTTATTACATATGATGAATGCTTAGTAGCCTTTTTATTGTCAAAGCAACATTCGTACTTTATAAAAATACCATAATATAATGTGAGGCCATATCTTATAAAAGTTATATTGAAATATTCTCTTTTTTTCCTAATAGGTTATCTGTAGTTGGCTAGCAGTAGACTGATTAGGAAATATTTAGGCCTATATTAAAAATAACATAAAAGCAACCTACTTGTACAGTATCTCTCATTTCTTCATATTATTGATAACTAAATCTGTAAAAAATGTAAATTACTTTGAAAATGCTAATGACATTTTTGCACTGAACTTTTTACAGAAGACAGACTAGGTTACCGTAATTGTTATTATACAAATTTAAAGAACTACACCATCCAAATCACACGTTTAAAAATAAGGGCAAAGTTTTTGAAACTAGCCGTCAAAAATTGGTTGTCACATAGGTGTCCAAATATTTTCAACATTTTCGCTCCATAGCAGTTAACCTTTGCACATATCATATGAAGAACAATGGCCTGCTAAAGAGTATTTTAGTCAAGTTAGGTTTGGTTAACACTGCAGTTTCCATCTATTTATTTCTGGCATTTCTAACCAGAGTTTGCCAGGCTACTTATACCCTAGCAGTAAAAAACTCACACATATTATATATATATATATATATATATATATATATATATATATATATATATATATATAATACATAAAGTATAGACAACAAGCAAAAAAAAAAAAAAAAAACAATTTATATATATATATATATATATATATATAAACATATATATAAACAATGTTTTTTTTGCTTGTTGTCCATACTTTATGCCAGTTAAACTAATGAGGAGGTATGTATGTAAATTGGCTCAGAATAAATGTTTTGTTTAAAATGTAGTGCTAATTACCTGTACTTTTGCATTTTCCGTGCATTTTGATTTGATGCAAATATTTTTGAAACATTGGACTCTGTAAATAAGAGAACTAATTTTTCAATTAAATAATTAATAGTTGGTTATGAAATCTGCATCATAAATAACCAAAATTTGAGCAAAATGTGATTCATGAATTTTAAAAAAATGTCTGTGGTTTCTAGTTGAAAGCTTACAAGCAAATAATATTTTTCAGGGTATAACAACCCATATGTTTTGTGTAGGCAAGAATGTAGACATAATGGGCAAAATTTTGATCAAAATTGTTTGTCCTGATAACCTAAGTTTTGTTTATTTTTAAGAATTAAAAAAAAAATTAAAACATTGCCTGGAGAAATGGTTAATTACAAGTAGACTTACAGGACAGATTTCATAAAAATCTGTTCGTTTGTTTACTTCCCAGCAAATCTATTAAAAAAAAAACGTGCTGACGACAGCCATCTAATCAAAACCATTTTTTTTGTATCAGGGGGACTTTTACAATTTAGAATATCAAGACGTTTTTTTACTACAAATTAAAACTGTTTGTAAACTGATAAAGTTACAAAAAATGTTTTATTCTTACTGGTGATTGTAAAAAAAAATCCATCTTAAAATTTTCTCTTTATCTAAGATTAGGCCATAACAAATCTTACAAGTTTAAACTGTTTTTAAAATAAATATGGGCCTATTGTCTATTAATTATTGAAATATTTTAAATGGAAGTTAAACTGTAAAGACTTTAGCGGAGCATGTAACAAACGTAATCACTAATGTGTAAAATAAATAATTTATCAATCATTTATTGAAATATTTTAAATGTAAGTAAGACTTGAACTCTTTTAACAGCGGTTAGAATTAACTTTATGAGTTTAACTTGTGAACAAATAATTTGTCAATTATATATTAGCTGTAATTATAAGTGATATTGTACTGTCAAGAATTAAACGAGTACAGAACGAACCTTATGAGTTTAATGTAAAATAAATATTTTATCGAATGCTTGAAATACTTTAAAAGTTACATAAAATACTTTAATAGGGGGTTAAAACGAATCGTACAGGGTAAACGAGTAAAATAAATATTTTGTTATTTACATACTATTTGAAATGTAATGTACATACGATTGATTTTAACGGTGGTTAAAATACCTATGAGGTAAACGTGTAAAATAAATATTTTGCCATTTACACCGTACTTTAAATGTAATTTACATATCATTGACTTTAACGGTGGTTACAACGAATCCTACGAGGTAAACAAATTAATACATTTTGTCTTTTACATCATACTTGAAATGTAATTTACCTATCATTGACTTTAACGGTGGTTATAACGAATCCTACGAATTAAACATAAATTAATACATTTTGTCTTTTACACCGTCCTTTAAATGTAATTTACTTTGTGGTTATATTCGGTGGTTATAACGAATAGTATGTGGTAAACGAGTAAAATAAATATTTTGTCTTTTACATCATACTTTAAATGTAATTTACATTTAGTAAATTAAATTCGTGAATCAGTAAATTTACATTGACTTTAACGGTGGTTATAACGAATCCTACGAATTAAACATAAATTAATACATTTTGTCTTTTACATCATACTTTAAATGTAATGTACATATCATTGACTTTAACGGTGGTTATAACGAATCTTACGAATTAAACATAAATTAATACATTTTGTCTTTTACATAATACTTTAAATGTAATTTACATATCATTGACTTTAACGGTGGTTATAACGAATCCTACGAATTAAACATAAATTAATACATTTTGTCTTTTACACCGTCCTTTAAATGTAATTTACTTTGTGGTTATATTCGGTGGTTATAACGAATAGTATGTGGTAAACGAGTAAAATAAATATTTTGTCTTTTACATCATACTTTAAATGTAATTTACATTTAGTAAATTAAATTCGTGAATCAGTAAATTTACATTGACTTTAACGGTGGTTATAACGAATCCTACGAATTAAACATAAATTAATACATTTTGTCTTTTACATAATACTTTAAATGTAATTTACATATCATTGACTTTAACGGTGGTTATAACGAATCCTACGAATTAAACATAAATTAATACATTTTGTCTTTTACACCGTCCTTTAAATGTAATTTACTTTGTGGTTATATTCGGTGGTTATAACGAATAGTATGTGGTAAACGAGTAAAATAAATATTTTGTCTTTTAAATCATACTTTAAATGTAATATACATATCATTGACTTTAACGGTGGTTATAACGAATCTTACGAATTAAACATAAATTAATACATTTTGTCTTTTACACCGTACTTTAAATGTAATTTACATATCATTGACTTTAACGGTGGTTATAATGAATCCTACGAGGTAAACAAATTAATACATTTTGTCTTTTATATCATACTTGAAATGTAATTTACATATCATTGACTTCAAAGGTGGTTATAACGAATCCTACGAATTAAACATATAAGTAAATACATTTTGTCTTTTATATCATACTTTAAATGTAATTTACATATCATTGCTGAAAAGCAACTCATTTCTGCGAAAAATAGAAATAACAGATTTATGGAATGTCTTACGTGAGTGTAAAAACCAGTTTAAGTTAATAAAATGTTTTGTTTAGAGGTAGTGATACAGGATGCGTAAATAGTATATATTCAACATTTGTGCATTTTGGTGTGATAGATGTAGGAAAATACCTATGATCCGGAGTCTGACAAGTTCAAGGTCATCGACTCCGAGTGAAGAAACTGCAACTTTGGAGCCACCAGTCTTAAGTTGTATATTTTAGTTTATACCAAATACAATACAACTTGAATGTTTATTTCATAAACATATTTTGTTACATTTTATAAGGCCTCGTTATAATGGTTACCGTCTCAGGCGATTTCCCGCAAATCAGGCTGTTTGTGCGTTTTGCCTTAAGGGTGTGTAACAAGACGACGAAACAGTTTTTGCAGTACTTACATCTTACAATTTATCAGTGAATTTTGAACAAACAAACAATTGCAACGTTCTGTATTTCGTTCATCAATAGTCCGTCTACAGTTAATAGGTTTTAATAATTTTAAATATTTATATTAGATAACGTTATTTGCACGCGAAAAGTAGGAACTTGTTACATTTTGTTGTATCGAATTTTGTCCATCTACAATCTAACTGTTAGATTTTTCTGCAAATAAACTTGTCGATTAATAAAACTAATTCTAAAGATAAGACATTGTAATACCATAAGGGCTTACAGTAGATATTTTCACCGTTTTTAAAGTATCGCCCTCGGCCGGCGGCAGTACGAAACAGTTTATCGCCCAGCCTCCTGAATATAAACTCCGGCCACTTGTGTACACTGCTTGCATGAATAGTATTGTTTTGCTTTCAGAACACAAGATCTTGCGCATTCTCCTTGGTAAAAATAAGAGTTAATGAAACTGCGTTGTATTTTATTTAGCATTCAACAATGTAATGTCATTTAATTGTTTCATAAGTTGTAGCTCTTTCGGGTAATACGTCATAAAACAATAATTATGAAAGATCAAATAAAAACTACAGCTTAAATTGTTAAAAAAGCAAAATTATATATATATATATATATATATATATATATGTGTGTGTGTGTGTGTGTGTGTGTGTGTGTGTGTGTGTGTGTGTGTGTGTGTGTGTGTGTGTGTGTGTGTGTGTGTGTGTGTGTGTGTGTGTGTGTGTGTGTGTGTGTGTGTGTGTGTGTGTGTGTGTGTGCGGGCGTGCGTACGGGCGTGCGCATGCGCTCGTATTTATAATGTACAAATTCTTTTGTAAGATAAAAAAATACAGATGGATATATTATTACATTATTAATGGCGTTTAAAAACGAATTCGATAATATTTGTTTGAAAAAGATTAAATTATTCACGCTGTTATAGTTTTGAAAATTTGAATATTACGAATGTTATTACTTATAATTGACTCACCGTAGGACTAACTGTTGCCGAAATAAAAAAAAGTATGTAAACAGCCCAAGAATGGAGACGCACCTGGTACTGGGAAAACATTTCTGGAGAACTTGTTAAGTATGGAACAGAAAAATTGTTGAAACATTTCACGGCACGCTTCCAAAATTGTTGAAACACTTCACGGCACGCTTCCAAAATTGTTGAAACACTTCACGGCACGCTTCTAAAATTGTTGAAACACCTCACGGCACGCTTCCGAAATTGTTGAAACACCTTGCAGCACGCTTCCAAAATTGTGGAAACACTTCACGGCACGCTTCCAAAATTGTTGAAACACCTTGCGGCACGCTTCCAAAATTGTGGAAACACTTCACGGCACGCTTCCAAAATTGTTGAAACACCTTGCGGCACGCTTCCAAAATTGTTGAAACACCTTGCGGCACGCTTCCAAAATTGTTGAAACACCTTGCGGCACGCTTCCAAAATTGTGGAAACACTTCACGGCACGCTTCCAAAATTGTGGAAACACTTCACGTCACGCTTCCAAAATTGTTGAAACACCTTGCGGCACGCTTCCAAAATTGTGGAAACACTTCACGGCACGCTTCCAAAATTGTTGAAACACCTCACGGCACGCTTCCAAAATTGTTGAAACACCTCACGGCACGCTTCCAAAATTGTTGAAACACCTCACGGCACGCTTCCAAAATTGTTGAAACATCTCACGGCAAGCTTCCAAAATTGTTGAAACACCTCACGGCACGCTTCCAAAATTGTTGAAACACCTCACGGCACGCTTCCAAAATTGTTGAAACACCTCACGGCACGCTTCCAAAATTGTTGAAACACCTCACGGCACGCTTCCAAAATTGTTGAAACAACACCTCACGGCACGCTTCCAAAATTGTTGAAACACCTCACGGCACGCTTCCAAAATTGTTGAAACACCTCACGGCACGCTTCCAAAATTGTTGAAACACCTCACGGCACGCTTCCAAAATTGTTGAAACAACGGCACACCTCACGGCACGCTTCCAAAATTGTTGAAACACCTCACGGCACGCTTCCTGTTGAAAACACCTCACGGCACGCTTCCAAAATAGTTGAAACACCTCACGGCACGCTTCCAAAATTGTTGAAACACCTCACGGCACGCTTCCAAAATTGTTGAAACACCTCACGGCACGCTTCCAAAATTGTTGAAACACCTCACGGCACGCTTCCAAAATTGTTGAAACACCTCACGGCACGCTTCCAAAATAGTTGAAACACCTCACGGCACGCTTCCAAAATAGTTGAAACACCTCACGGCACGCTTCCAAAATAGTTGAAAAAATTGTTGAAACACCTCACGGCACGCTTCCGAAATTGTTGAAACACCTCACGGCACGCTTCAAAAAATTGTTGAAACACCTCACGGCACGCTTCCAAAATTGTTGAAACACCTCACGGCACGCTTTGAAACAATTGTTGAAACACCTCACGGCACGCTTCCAAAATTGTTGAAACACCTCACGGCACGCTTCAAAATTGTTGAAACACCTCACGGCACGCTTCCAAAATTGTTGAAACACCTCACGGCACGCTTCCAAAATTGTTGAAACACCTCACGGCACGCTTCCAAAATTGTTGAAACACCTCACGGCACGCTTCCAAAATTGTTGAAACACAAAATCTCACGGCACGCTTCCAAAATTGTTGAAACACCTCACGGCACGCTTCCAAAATAGTTGAAACACCTCACGGCACGCTTCCAAAATTGTCGAAACACCTCACTGCACGCTTCCAAAATTATTGAAACACCTGGCGGCACGCTTCCAAAATAGTTGAAACACCTCACGGCACGCTTCCAAAATAGTTGAAACACCTCACGGCACGCTTCCAAAATTGTTGAAACACCTCACGGCACGCTTCCAAAATTGTTGAAACACCTCACGGCACGCTTCCAAAATTGTTGAAACACCTCACGGCACGCTTCCAAAATTGTTGAAACACCTCACGGCACGCTTCCGAAATTGTTGAAACACCTCACGGCACGCTTCCAAAATTGTTGAAACACCTCACGGCACGCTTCCAAAATTGTTGAAACACCTCACGGCACGCTTCCAAAATTGTTGAAACACCTCACGGCACGCTTACAAAATTGTTGAAACACCTCACGGCACGCTTCCAAAATTGTTGAAACACCTCACGGCACGCTTCCAAAATTGGTGAAACACCTCACGGCACGCTTCCAAAATTGTTGAAACACCTCACGGCACAAAATTACAAAATTGGTGAAACACCTCACGGCACGCATCCAAAATTGTTGAAACACCTCACGGCACGCTTACAAAATTGTTGAAACACCTCACGGCACGCTTCCAAAATTGTTGAAACACCTCACGGCACGCTTCCAAAATTGTTGAAACACCTCACGGCACGCTTCCAAAATTGTTGAAACACCTCACGGCACGCTTCCAAAATTGTTGAAACACCTCACGGCACGCTTCCAAAATTGTCGAAACACCTCACGGCACGCTTCCAAAATTGTTGAAACACCTCACGGCACGCTTACAAAATTGGTGAAACACCTCACGGCACGCTTCCGAAATTGTTGAAACACCTCGCGGCACGCTTCCGAAATTGTTGAAACACCTCACGGCACGCATCCAAAATTGTTCAAACACCTCACGGCACGCATCCAAAATTGTTGAAACACCTCGCGGCACGCTTCCGAAATTGTTGAAACACCTCACGGCACGCATCCAAAATTGTTGAAACACCTCACGGCACGCTTCCGAAATTGTTGAAACACCTCGCGGCACGCTTCCGAAATTGTTGAAACACCTCGCGGCACGCTTCCGAAATTGTTGAAACACCTCACGGCACGCTTCCGAAATTGTTGAAACACCTCGCGGCACGCTTCCGAAATTGTTGAAACACCTCACGGCACGTTTCCGAAATTGTTGAAACACCTCACGGCACGTTTCCGAAATTGTTGAAACACCTCACGGCACGCTTCCGAAATTGTTGAAACACCTCACGGCACGCATCCAAAATTGTTGAAACACCTCGCGGCACGCTTACAAAATTGGTGAAACACCTCACGGCACGCATCCAAAATTGTTGAAACACCTCGCGGCACGCTTACAAAATTGGTGAAACACCTCACGGCACGCATCCAAAATTGTTGAAACACCTCACGGCACGCTTCCGAAATTGTTGAAACACCTCACGGCACGCATCCAAAATTGTTGAAACACCTCACGGCACGCATCCAAAATTGTTGAAACACCTCACGGCACGCTTCCGAAATTGTTGAAACACCTCACGGCACGCATCCAAAATTGTTGAAACACCTCGCGGCGCGCTTCCGAAATTGTTGAAACACCTCACGGCACGCATCCAAAATTGTTGAAACACCTCACGGCACGCTTCCGAAATTGTTGAAACACCTCACGGCACGTTTCCGAAATTGTTGAAACACCTCACGGCACGCTTCCGAAATTGTTGAAACACCTCACGGCACGCATCCAAAATTGTTGAAACACCTCGCGGCACGCTTACAAAATTGGTGAAACACCTCGCGGCACGCTTCCGAAATTGTTGAAACACCTCACGGCACGCTTACAAAATTGTTGAAACACCTCACGGCACGCTTACAAAATTGGTGAAACACCTCACGGCACGCTTCCGAAATTGTTGAAACACCTCACGGCACGCTTACAAAATTGGTGAAACACCTCGCGGCACGCTTCCAAAATTGTTGAAACACCTCACGGCACGCTTACAAAATTGTTGAAACACCTCACGGCACGCTTACAAAATTGGTGAAACACCTCACGGCACGCTTACAAAATTGTTGAAACACCTCACGGCACGCTTCCGAAATTGTTGAAACACCTCACGGCACGCTTACAAAATTGGTGAAACACCTCGCGGCACGCTTCCAAAATTGTTGAAACACCTCACGGCACGCTTACAAAATTGTTGAAACACCTCACGGCACGCTTACAAAATTGGTGAAACACCTCACGGCACGCTTCCGAAATTGCATAGAAAAAAGGGAAAATCCCGGAACAATGGAGTACTTCTGTAATAACAATAACACCGCAGGGGATGCAGACTAGGTGCAACTATTGAGAGGGACGTCTAGTCCGTCGAGGTACCCGAATCTGACACACACTTACACTTAGAACTTTAACACTTTACACTCACACTTACATTTAGGGAGGCGATAATAGCCTCAATGTGTTTTTCGCCTTAAACAATAATACACAAAAAAGGAAGTGGAGCTAAATGTGATAATTATCGTGGAACAGACGTTGCGAGTTCGATTAGTAGAAATTGGAAAAGTTATAACGGCCTGAGTAGAACATGAATACAAGGATTTGGAAGTTAAAGAACAAGCAGGGTTTCGAGCAGGAAGATCGACTGCAGACCTCTTTTACTTTATAACACAAATAATTGAGAAGAAGATATCTGTAAACCAACAAGAGCATTGTTTTTATATAGACCTTGAAGAAACCTACGACAGTGTACCACACAATAAGCTCAGGATGGCGTTAGAAAATACTAATAACTCTAATATAGGCAGCCAAAACATTGTTCGAAAATGTAACAGCACAAGTAAAAATGGGGAATAAAATGTCTAAATGTTTCAAAGTAACTAAGGGACTTAAACAAGGATGTTCCCTGCCTCAACATTGTTTAAAATCTACTTGTAACAAGCACTGCACAATTGGAAACGCAAGTGTGAGAAAATGGACCATTAAAGGACACTTTATACACCCTCTGCTTTGCAGAAGACCAAATAGTTATAGCGCAGGATTACGAGGATTTAAAATACATGAGTAGGGAATTAATAGACGAATATGATATTTCGGGACTTGAGGTAAATGTAAACAAAAAGGAGTACTCGTGCATTGGTGGGCAAAGCAGGAATATTCTATTGGAACACAACGCAAAAATCAAGGGGTGTACTTGGGAATGATAATTGTCAGCGATGGACTCTTGGACGCAGCGATAAAAGAACGGAACACCTTGGGAAGAAGAGCAATAAGGATCATATGAGATCAGCTATATCAAAAATAATTATACATTTAAATATAATACAATTATAAAAAATATAATCTCATCTGGAAGTGAGGTATGGCCACTAAAACAAAAAACAGAAAAGTGCCTTGACGCTACAGAAATGGACTATTGGCGAAGAGCCGCAGGTCGGTTGAAACGGGAAAAGATAAAAAGTAAGAATCCGTGAAATTATAGATGCGAAGCACACCATTGTAGACGGAATTAAGACAATACTTTGGTGGTTTGGACATGTCCAAAGGATGGACGAAAATCGATTTCAAAAAATATCACTTGCTCGCAAAAAAAAGAGGAAAACCGTGACTTATTTGGAGAGAAGGAAGTGAGAGAGAGGGGATTGGATCAAGCTCTGTGGAATGACAGGGAAAATGGACGCTAGGAATCGGAGAACGTTATAAGCCGGAAAGAAGATTAGTTAATGAGATATGAGGTACGTTAATGTACCAAGCACAAATCTGTTGGCGTCTGAAGATAGGAAATAATTTAAGTCGGTGACTTAAACACTTAGTAGCTTTGGTTATGTTTTCCTGAAGCACTTGCCGGGCCATGACACTGCGTTCAGAGGAAATCTCACTGTAAACAAACAGTACAGATGAATTATAAGGAGCACATGACGTCACGGTTTATACAAGTTTTGTTTAGCACAAACATACACAACCTCGCAATCCATTAATCAGCGGGACCCACCCGGAAAACTTGCCAATTGTTTATACACAATAAAGAAAACAATTGTAATATTTAAAAAAAGTAAATGATTCAAAAATATTCCCTTAATTTTCTCACGTTCGATTGAACTACAATAACAATATTTGTTTAAAGAAACTTTTTGGTACTTAAACAATAAGTACACAATATAGTTTATGTGTTTTTATATTTCCACAAGTTAATATTTTCGGCTAATCAGTTCGGAAACGGGTGAAAAACCAGAAATCCTGCCTGATTTTATAAATCGGTTTATCACATTTTGCTCAGATCACATATAGATATTTTAAACTGAAATTAGTGTAATAACTAACATATTTGAACTGAAAATTTCTTCAGTTATGAGTCTCCATAAGTGTGAGCGAAATCCCATGAACCGATTTTGAGAAATCTGGTCAAATTTTCCTGTTCTTGTCGGTAGCTACTAAACTGAGTGTTTTAAGGAAATAGTGACCCATACGTTTCGGTATTTAAGGACTAGCCTACACGTTGGCAAAATATAATACATTTCGTTAGACCTGTTTTAGAGAAAATTTTGAAAAATTAAAAAAATTGAGATATGAGCAAGATGGATCAACATTTGTAATTTTTGTGGAAATCAGTTCGTTTTGTAAATTTTTAGCAATACGCACATCTACTAGGCGGTCGGAAACCACTGACCGAATGGCAAAACCCACGTGATTATGTAATTTTGTTTTATTATTTTTTAAAAGTTTATAATACGTACGTACACTTCATTCTCTACATTTTAACGAAAGAAAACAAACCAGTTTTCCCAGCAGTTACTGCGGTTAAACATTTGGAATTACGTTGTCGTCCGTTTAGCGAGACAGTTGCGTGCGTTTGCAGAATATAGAAAAAATCAGTACAAAACGTGCCGTACCTCTCCTTCAAGGTCAAGTTTATTGTTTTGTAAGTAGCTTTTGTCATATCTTCAGCTTCAGTTAAAAAAATATTGAAAGTAAAAAACTATTGTTTACGTTTCTTGTAAAAACCGTTTTTGTTTATTTGTTTTTTTAATTTTATTTCGTATTTGTATATTTTTGTTTAATTTTTTTTAGGATTTTGAAATTTCATTTACCAATGTAGTTTTCTTCTTATACAACATAACTGAAGAAGAATGTAAACATTATTTTATCACTGTACTGAAGTTCTTTGTACATTCACAAACAAGACGGTAATTTTTTGTTGTTGTGTTTAACGTCCGACTATTGTGCACACTTGGACTAATGCAGACGATGAGATGATTTATAGCGTATGAAAATGTCAAGCCCTGGCCGGGAATCGAACCCGGGTCCTCGAGGTGAAAGCCCAGTACGCTATCAACTAGGCCACCGGTAATTGTGCGCGAGGAGTAAAAAAGTGATTTTTAGTATTTAGAGATGTACATGTAGATGTAGGGTTAAAGCCTCAGAGATTCTTATATTGTTTGATAACATTGAGTTAACACATTCAAACTTTTAGCCAAGTTTTATTGGATTACAGATTCTATTTTTACGGCTAAAGGATATTTCACATACACGCGCTCACACGTACGCACACACACACACACACACGCACACACACACACACACACACACACACGAAATATTAACTCTGACCACGACGGTAAAATCAAATTTTCAAAACGGTATAAATCTGTAATTTTAAATAACGCCGCTATTTGAAACTGTTAACTGATTTTGCAAAGTTGATGGACTTGACCAAAAAAAAAAAAAAAAATCTACGAAATTTGAATTGAGTTGGGCCAAAATTTTAAACGACAGAGTCCTAGAGCGTTTTCGATATTGTCGTGAAAATGGTAAGTGATTAGCGAAAAAATGTTAAATTGTAAAGTAGTACAAAAATTTAATTTATTGCTAAATTTTTGAATCAAAACTGAGGTCGGAGAAATTATAGACAAACGGGACCGTACCCAAGTGCACCCTTTCCGGACGCAATTGCAGCCGTTTCAGATCAATACGATAAAAACTACGCTGGTTTTGCGAATGTAATTGGAACCAGCTCACCGATATAGTACAGTATAATATATTGTTCATGGGTGATCGATATCTGTAAGTTGCTAAACATTTTGTATGTTCAAACAAACGGATTTCCCACGTCAGATATATTAGTATAGATATAGATTTTTTTGTTATTTTAAGGCGAAAAACACATTGAGGCTATTATCGCATACCTAAAAGTAAGTGTGAGTGTAAAGTGCTAAAGTAAGTGTAGTGTTGTAAGTGTAAGTGTGTGCTAGACTCGGGTACTGCGAGGGACGTCTAAATCCTTTCAATAGGTGCAGCTAGTCTAGATAGTGTAGATATAGATGTGTAAACATTACAGCTTTCAATATAGTATAATATATAATTATCATATATGTTATTTCTTCAGTCAACATCCCTTTTTATCAGCACATACTATTCGTACAGGCATAAATGTGGTATCTTTAGAAAGATTTTTTAACCGGCTTCTGACACTGCAAAACGATTTTGAGCTAAAACTTACTGTTTGTGGAAAATTGTAACATAAAAGACACTTTTGTCATAGGCAAAACGGCATCATGGATGCGCATGCGCGGCATCACAAGTCGGACAATATTTTGTATATTTTACGAAGGTAACTTATTAATCACTAATAGACCATTAAAAATACCACTTTTTGCATAACATGCTTAGAACAATTTCAATATTTACTTAAAAGTCATTAAACTTATAGGTTATGTGGCCTATCACTGCCCGTCGTACCAATTGTATTCTGTAGAATTCTTAAATTCTTTAGAGCCGTCAGGATTACCGCCACATCAACTTATCTTAAGGAAAATACTATAGTCATGTTGGTAAAAAACCTTAATTCTAATAAGGACTTAGTCAATGGTCATAACTAAACTCAATGAATTCACAATTAATGCTCAGTTGTTTGACACCGGGAAAATTGTAGTAATACCTCGGATAAACTTAACACCATCTGATCCAAGCAGACCTTTTCAATTGACTAGACGACAGTTACCTATTAAAATTTCATTTGTTATCATTATAAACAAGTCACAGAGACACACTTCAAAGAGAATTATTGTATTTACTAAATGCCGTCTTTACTCACGGATAATTGTATGTAGCCTTTTCAAGGATAACTAGATCAACTAACATGCTTGTATTCATTAAAGAAAATGAAATACAAAAAGTACAAGAAGATTACATTCTTACTTCAAATATCGTTTGCATAGAGGTATTGTAATGCTTTGTAATCATTTCCATACAAAAAACAATTATCTGTATTGAAATGTATATACTACAATGTGATTATTATTTCAAACCGATCGCTTTTCGATTTATTTTTTAAACATGTTTTCCTTTAGCTTCCAACTACCGCCCTCACCCCAACGACTACTCTTATTCAAAAGGCTGTGATATACCTAAATTTAACTTAAAATAATATTGCAGAGCCTCTTTACAGCCCTGCAACAAGTTGTATATTTGTGGTTATGTATTTATCTGAATTTATTATTGTTTGCTTTGTTTTCCTTGTTGTTTAGTTTTATTTATTTATTTATTTGTTGTTACGTTTTATTGTTAAGTAATTTTATGAATAGTATTTATAGCTGTTATTGTATATTGTTTTAAATTAGTGTTATTTTTTATTTCTTGATATACCTAAATTTTATTTTATCATTATCGTGCCTCGGCGATGATAACCTTAACGGTTTTTCGCCGGGAAAAAAGTCAAAAGGCTGTGTTTTACTTAATACTTTCATAGTGCGAAATTTCGCATGGACCGCTGGTAATCTGAATTGCAGGCCTAATGCAGCTGGCGTAATGGAAACAAATTTTCAAAAAATAAATAAATAAAAAATAAAAAACATTTAATAACATAATGTAGCCTTCGCGAATATTTGATATACGAAAATCGAACTTTACGGCCTTCAGGGTTCATTTTACGATTTCTAATGAAATTTAACAGAATATTTTTTTAGAAGGATGAAACTCAAAGCACGGCATAAAATACGTATAGAGATTTTTGTTTGTTGAATGTTTTATAACCGCTTATCAATTTGCAAATAATATTACGCCCAGTGTTATCAAACATGAAATATGTTTATTTCAATAGTAAAACATTAGCGCAGACTGACTGCAAAGAGAGATTTTGCCAGTTTTAAAACAGATGATTAGGTGCCAAAATAATAACACATTATATTATGTTGAATTTCTAAATAGTATTCAAAATTGTTTTAATTTAACTATAACAATTCAGATGCAGGATTGTTTTTATTATTATACGTTAATTTTGTTAACACACACACAGTGCAGGAAATGATAGTTTGAACAAGCAACAATTGTCAGTCGTTCAAACAATTTGGTGGACCGGATTTACCGAGCTTTTGACTTTTAAACTTCCGGTCTTCCCGAGCCGTTGATGAATTTTCGCAAAAGTTGTGCCAGTATAGTCGCCTAGCCTTTTTTTTTGTGTAAGGCTGTCAAAGACTGAATTTGAGTGTCTTTTTTGTGTGTTTAACGTCCGACTATTGTGCACACTTGGGCTAATGCAGACGATGGGATGATGTTATAGTGTATGAAAATGCCAAGCCTTGGCCGGGAATCGAACCCGGGTCCTCGGAGTGAAAGTCTAGTACGCTATCAACTAGGCCACCGAGGCGGCTTTTGAGTGTCTTAGGATATATAACGGACTTTAATAATTAATCATTTTATAACCCTACTTCTGACAGTTGTCTAAGTATAATAACAAATATAATATTTGTGATTATGACATTCAAAAATTGATATAGGTCATGTGCATTAAATAATTTAACTACACGAATTTAGAAAATACACATTTTTAAAATTAACAGACCAATAAACATAACCTCAATTGAAATGATATTGAACCTATTGTGCGAAATCAGCTGTTTAGAAGTAGTCACTTCCAATCTAGATATATACAAGAACAGTATATGCTGTGAGGTATGCATTACGTATTCAAGCGTGACGCGAAAGCAAATGTTTATGCCCGTGTTTTGTCAACCGCGACGATACATTTTTTGTTGTTATTTTAAGGCGAAAAGCACATTGAGGCTATTATCGTCTCGCTAAATGTAAGTGTGAGTGTAAGGTGTTAAAATCGTAGTGTTGTAAGTGTGTGTGTGTGTGTGTGTGTGTGTGTGTGTGTGTGTGTGTGTGTGTGTGTGTGTGTGTGTGTGTGTGTGTGTGTGTGTGTGTGTGTGTGTGTGTGTGTGTGTGTGTGTGTGTGTGTGTGTGTGTGTGTGTGTGTGTGTGTGTGTGTGTGTGTGTGTGTGTGTGTGTGTGTGTGTGTGTGTGCGTGCGTGCGTGCGTGCGTGCGTGCGTGCATGCGTGTGTTAGGCTCGGGTACCGCGAGGGACGTTTAAATCCTCTCAATAGATGCAGCTAGTCTGCACACTCCTGCAGGGGGCCTAGCTTCCAAGCGTGTACTTCCTAGTTTGTAAAGTTGTTTCTTGCATCAGCAAATAAAAATAAAATTTCCTTATAGATTAACACTTAACGAAAAAATAAACGAAGGATCCACTAAGTCTTAAACTAAATTTGTTTACTTTATAAATTGCGTTAGTTCAAAATTACAGCTGTTACAACAATACTTTTTATTGAATATAAAATCAGGTGTTACTATTTTGGCGCATAATCAGCTGTTCAAAAACTATTAAAATATCCATTTGTAGTGAGTACGCTAATTTGTTCAGTATTTATATGAAACGTGTTTGATTAGACTGCTGCGTTGTTTTACTTTTGTAACAAATACAGTTAGATCTGTAACAAAACAATGCAAAACATTGGTTTTCGGGGTATTTTGTAAACCTCTTCGATTTTATGTTATTTGAATTTAGAAATGTTTAGACGGCCGACATTTTGAAAATAGATGAGATATTTTTCAGTGTTTTTTTGTCTAATATTGTCTTGCCCATATAAACATATGTTGCAATTTGATTTGAGTAGTGTAAGTGGTTATTGAGTAATATTTAAAAAAACAGGTAGACGGAAAATTAAGCATTTTAGGTCACACCTTCGTGCATCATTTTTTTAGTTTTGAATTTACAGTCATATTCCGATTTTTAGCTATTTTTAACACCCACGCACACACACACACACACACACACACACACACACACACACACACACACACACACACACACACACACACACACACACACACACACACACACACACACACACACACACACACACACACACACACACACACACACACACACACACACACACACACTTTTACTAATAGTCTATAGATGGAATTGTGTCTCTCTTGGTCGCCATTTTGTTTCCATAAATCCCAAATAACGAAATGTTTACAGATCATTTTAAAGCCATTATCAAGAAATCTAAAATTTCAATGGAACCGTTTAAAAATGAGCGAGTGATAACAAAATTGGAAGAACCAATCTCTTCGTGATATACTGGTATTCCAGGTCTGGCTGTTGGAATAGCTCAGGTTTCCGGTAAAAGCTCCCTACACCATTTCGTGTCCATTAACAATATTGTTTGTGTTCTTCAGGGATCCTTGAGGCATCTGACGGTGATTTATCACTGTATCACTATTCCTAGGCCTACGACGAGCCTATTAGCAATTCTTCTACGGTACTGTGTTTGTTTTGCTTGGTACTGCACTGAATAATAACGTAGTGATAGTTTAATAGTCGTGTAAGCTGAATCATGTATTGAAAATCAGATACGTACAGATTTATATGTATAATTCCACTGTCAGCTGTACGAAATGTAGAAAAGACGTTATCAACAGATTTCTTGTCAAATTTATAGAGTTTTAAGTAAAATAAAGGCATTAATGTAAACATACAATGGAATAGAACATAATATAAACCTGTGTGAAATTTCGAACTATGAAAGCTTTAAGGAAACACAGCCTTTTGAATAAGAGTAGTCGTTTCCGTGAGGGCGGTAGTTGGAAGGAAGAGAAAACATGTTTAAAAAAATCAATCGAAAAGCGATCGGTTTGAAATAATAATCATAAATTTACAAGTCATTGTAGTATATACATTTCAGTAAAGGTAATTGTTTTATAACAATTTTTACAGGGCATTACAATACCTCGTTGTAAACGATATTTGATGTAAGAATGTAATCTTCTTGTATTTTTTGCATTTCATTTTCTTTAATGGATACAAACATTTGATTTAGTTACCCTTGAAAAGGCTACATACAATTGTCCGTGAGTAAAGACGGCATTTGGTAAATACAATCCTGCTCTTTGAAGTGTTTGTCATTGCTACTTGTTTATAGTGATAGCAAACGCAATTTTAATCTTCTAGTCAGTTGAAAAGGCATGCTCGGATCAGATGGTGTTATGTTTATCTGTGTAGCCTATTACAGTTTTCCCGGTGTCAATCAAGAACATTAATTGTGAATTCATTGAGTTTAGTTATAATAAAAAACTAACAGTTAGAGGACTGTCAGTAGGGCCACATAACCTACATGTTTAATGACTTTTAAGTAAATATTGAAATTGTTCTAAGCACCTAATGTAAAATAGTGGCATTTGTAATGGGATTGTCTATTCGTGGTTAATAAGTTAGCTTCGTAAAATATAAAAAATATTGTGTGATTTTTGATGCCGCGCATGCGCATCCATGATCCCGTTTTGCCTATGACAGTTAAAAGTGTCTTTTACGTTAACATTTTCCACAAACAGTAAGTTTTAGCGAAAAATAGTTTTGCAATGCTGAAGCCCGTTAAAAAAAATCTTTCTAAAGATACCTCATTTATGCCTGTACTAACAGTATGTGCTGAGAAAAAGAGATGTTGACTCGAGAAATAATAAATATGATTCGTCAAAACTTGCCAAACCTCTGTCACACGGGTTGCACCCGATTAGAAATTATGAAACATTTTGATTTGAAACATTTTGCAGCGTAACTTCCTCGTATCAACACATCTGATGCCTAACGTACTTTTTTTCTTGTAATAAAACCATAAACACCACGGGATAGTAAAAAAAACATGTTTAAAAATTTTTCCGATCTTTTAACATCACACAAAAAGGATAAAGACTTCCGTTCAGAACTACGACGTATTAAACCGAGGTACGGTAAACTGCTGTACAATTTGTGCGCCTTGTTTGATTTTAGCGTATCGAAAAGTTCTTTATTCAATATTGTTAACGTTTCGATCACACCAGCGAGACAGCTGCGTGCCGCGATTATTTGATTTTTCTCGCACGAACGGAATTGTGTAACATTCGCTTCTCGTGTTGGCTTAAGCTCCGTCGTACTTGGCAGTAGTACAGTAATAAATACAGTATTATACCAACTGGTTCTCTAGTGACGCAAATCTTTTAACGATCGCTATCAGAGGACAACTTACACGTCAACCCATCTTGTTTTTTTGTCGCGTTTGGAAGCTGTTTCACTTATGTGGTTAAACATTAAAAGGCTATCACTAACATATTGGCTAGTTTTGACGTTTGCAAAACTGAAAAGTTAAACATTAAACGGCTGTCACAAACATATTGGCTAGTTCATAGTGATGTTTGGAAAATTGAAAATTGAAACATTAAAGGGATATTGCAAAAATCTTGGCTAATTCTTTGCGACGTTTGCAAAACTGAAAACCTAAAGATCAAACGACAGTCACAAACATCTGAGCTAGTTCTTAGCGACGTTTGCAAAACTGAAAACTTAAACATTAAAGCGTAGTCGCAAACATCTGAGTTAGTTCTTAGCGACGTTTGCAGAACTGAAAACTTAAACATCAAACGGCAGTCGCAAACATTTTGGCGAGTTCTTAGCAACTTATGCAAAACTGAAAACTTAAACATCAAACGGCAGTCGCAAACATCTGAGCTAGTTCTTAGCGACGTTAGCAGAACTGAAAACTTAAACATCAAACGGCAGTCGCAAACATCTGAGCTAGTTCTTAGCGACGTTTGCAAAACTGAAAACATAAACATTAAACGGCAGTCGCAAACATCTGAGCTAGTTCTTAGCGACGTTTGCAAAACTGAAAACATAAACATTAAACGGCAGTCGCAAACATCTGAGCTAGTTCTTAGCGACGTTTGCAAAACTGAAAACCTAAACATTAAACTGCAGTCACAAACATTTGAGCTAGTTTTTAACGACGTTTGCAAAACTGAAAATTTAAACATTAAACGGCAGTTACAAACATTTGAGCTAGTTCTTAGCGACGTTTGCAAAACTGAAAACGTAAACATCAAACGGCAGTCGCAAACATCTTGGTTAGTTCTTAACGACGTTTGCAAAACTGAAAATTTAAACATTAAACGGCAATCACAAACATCTTGGCTAGTTCTTAGTGACGTTTGCAAAACTGAAAACCTAAACATCAAACGGCAGTCGCAAACATTTTGGCTAGTTCTTAGCGACGTTTGCAAAACTGAAAACTTAAACATTAAACGGCAGTCGCAAACATCTGAGCTAGTTCTTAGCGACGTTTGCAAAACTGAAAACCTAAACATCAAACGGCAGTCGCAAACATTTTGGCTAGTTCTTAGCGACTTATGCAAAACTGAAAACTTAAACATCAAACGGCAGTCGCAAACATCTGAGCTAGTTCTTAGCGACGTTAGCAGAACTGAAAACTTAAACATCAAACGGCAGTCGCAAACATCTGAGCTAGTTATTAGCGACGTTTGCAAAACTGAAAACCTAAACATCAAACGGCAGTCGCAAACATTTTGGCTAGTTCTTAGCGACTTATGCAAAACTAACTTAAACATCAAACGGCAGTCGCAAACATCTGAGCTAGTTCTTAGCGACGTTAGCAGAACTGAAAACTTAAACATCAAACGGCAGTCGCAAACATCTGAGCTAGTTCTTAGCGACGTTAGCAGAACTGAAAACTTAAACATCAAACGGCAGTCGCAAACATCTGAGCTAGTTATTAGCGACGTTTGCAAAACTGAAAACCTAAACATCAAACGGCAGTCGCAAACATTTTGGCTAGTTCTTAGCGACGTATGCAAAACTGAAAACTTAAACATTAAACGACAGTCGCAAACATCTGAGCTAGTTCTTAGCGACGTTTGCAAAACTGAAAACTTAAACATCAAACGGCAGTCGCAAACATCTGAGCTAGTTATTAGCGACGTTTGCAAAACTGAAAACGTAAACATCAAACGGCAGTCGCAAACATCTGAGCTAGTTCTTAGCGACGTTTGCAAAACTGAAAACTTAAACATTAAACGGCAGTCACAAACATCTGAGCTAGTTCTTAGCGACGTTTGCAAAACTGAAAACGTAAACATCAAACGGCAGTCGCAAACATTTGAGCTAGTTCTTAGCGACGTTTGCAAAACTGAAAACTTAAACATTAAACGGCAGTCGCAAAAATCTGAGCTAGTTATTAGCGACGTTTGCAAAACTGAAAACTAAACATTAAACGACAGTCGCAAACATCTGAGCTAGTTCTTAGCGACGTTTGCAAAACTGAAAACTTCATTAAACGGCAGTCGCAAACATTTTGGCTAGTTCTTAGCGACGTTTGCAAAACTGAAAACTAAACATTAAACGACAGTCGCAAACAGCTGAGCTAGTTCTTAGCGACGTTTGCAAAACTGAAAACTAAACATTAAACGACAATCAGAAACATCTTGGCTAGTTCTTAGTGACGTTTGCAAAACTGAAAACCTAAACATCAAACTGCAATCACAAACATCTGAGCTAGTTCTTAGCGACGTTTGCAAAACTGAAAATTTAAACATTAAACGACAGTCACAAACATTGAGGTAGTTCTTATTGACGTAAGCAAAACTGAAAATTTAATCATTAAACGACAATCACAAACATCAGAGCTAGTTCTTAGCGACGTTTGCAAAACTGAAAACTTAAACATCAAACGGCAATTGCAAACATCTGAGCTAGTTCTTAGCGACGTAAGCAAAAACTGGAAACTTACACATCAAACGGCAGTCGCAAACATCTGAGCTAGTTCTTAGCGACGTTTGCAAAATTGAAAACTTAAACATCAAATGACAGTCACAAACATCTGAGCTAGTTCTTAGCGACGTTTACAAAACTGAAAACTTAAACATCAAATGGAAGTCGCAAACATCTGAGCTAGTTCTTAGCGACGTTAGCAAAACTGAAAACTTAAACATCAAACGGCAGTCACAAACATCTTGGCTAGTTCTTAGCGACGTTTTCAAAACTGAAAACTTACACATTAAATGATAGCCACAAACATCTCAGCTAATTCTTAACGATGTTTGCAAAATTTAAAATTTATAAATTAAACTGCAGTCGCAAACATCTGAGTTAGTTCTCAGTGACGTTAGCAAATCTGAAAATTTGATTGTGTTGTATTTAACAAACGTACAAAGTTTATTTTTACGTTTTCGTTATTTCTTGTATTCTAGTTTTTTTTTACTAAAGAATACGTAATTGTTATTTACAAAGTAATTAAAAATACGAAATATAATATTAGCATTCTCTAATTAATTTGAGGAATGTTTTCAAATTAGAAAAATATAAAAAATCAAAGGCATAATAAACTAAATCAAGGAAGAAACTAAACCTAGTAGCTATAATTGTGTTAGCAGCAGTTACAAAAAAACACACACACACACACACACACACACAACACACATATATATATATATATATATATATATATATATATATATATATATATACGTATACAATACGCTGCTACAACAATTATAGCTACTAGGTTTAGTTTCTGTGTTGAGAACCGGGTTAGTACTGTAAGGAGCCATCGTCTTGTTTTTAAATATAATTTCGTCTAGGCTATTAAGACTGAGAAAAACAGCAATTAAGTAAAGCTGTTAGGCTATTAGCAGATGATGTTTGCTTTCAGCCTTCTCCGGTAAGATTTGCAATAAAGGTGTGAAAATGTTTCCTTAACGAATAAAAATTTTTTCCGTGTGTAAATTTAATCGGTATTCCCAGTCGACTTACTCATAGTTCCACAGAGCGTTGTGCGGTTTTTAGAAAGCGAAGTTTATTAACTGCTCTAGTTTTTGTGGTTTTACTTCTAAAATCAAAAGTATCAGTATACTTGCGTGTTGCAAAGTTTTTTTTGTTTCATTTGGCTTTTATGGGATTTCATTCGTCCTTTGTCAAGGACCGGGTTAGTACTGTAAGGAGCCATCGTCTTGTTTTTAAATATAATTTCGTCTAGGCTATTAAGACTGAGAAAAACAGCAATTAAGTAAAGCTGTTAGGCTATTAGCAGATGATGTTTGCTTTCAGCCTTCTCCGGTAAGATTTGCAATAAAGGTGTGAAAATGTTTCCTTAACGAATAAAAATTTTTTCCGTGTGTAAATTTAATCGGTATTCCCAGTCGACTTACTCATAGTTCCACAGAGTGTTGTGCGGTTTTTAAAAAGCGGAGTTTATTAACTGCTCTAGTTTTTGTGGTTTTACTTCTAAAATCAAAAGTATCAGTATACTTGCGTGTTGCAAAGTTTTTTTTTGTTTCATTTGGCTTTTATGGGATTTCATTCGTCCTTTGTCAATTATATTTCGAGGATTGGAATTTTGGAATTTTCATTTCTACTTGCAAAGTCTTTTATGAACGTCCTGTAGCAAGGTGCGAGCAGATTACTCAATACAATATTGAGTACCCTCTGTAAGTAGGAGAGGGTAATTAACTTTTATCGGCAATATGGCTTTCCGCCTGCACGGCGTGTATAAGTCCAAACTAAGCGAAGGTCCTCTGCGTTCAGGTCCGATTGCCCGGAAACGCTAGGCGAAAAAACGCGGAAGAACACATACGTTCGGTCGTTGTCTAGGTCCGAGTGAAGGCGAACGAATACTTCCGAACGGGTTCGCTCTGGAGGCGGTACTAATAAAGAAACGAGTGGCGGACTGCACGCTGTGCAATGAATTCACAAGATGGACCGGTCTAATTCTGCTTCCTTAAAAGTAGCCTAATACAGATCAAGAGGCCTATCTGTGGAACCCGCTTCAGAATAAGAACAAAAATGAATGCGCAGGATAAAATAAGCAGTGTTATAAAAATATGATTCAAAAGAAGTAAGAAAAATGGATTCGCTACCGGGCTCTTTCGTCTACTATAAGTTGTATAATATGGCTTGTTCCTCGAGCTACAAATACATTAACAGATATTGTACTAAGTGTGTAGTTATATTTTTTCGCGAGGTATCTTGTTTTAACTCGACTGTTCATCATTTGGTATGTGTGTTTGTTACACAGTTTTGCCCAAACGCATTGACCGATTATTTTGAAATTTGGTGTGGAGGTACCTTGTATATAGCCCAAAAGACTTGTGTAAGATTTTTTCCCCAATTTGCTTTCAAGATGGCGGCGTCTGAATTACAGTAATGATTGTATGAAATTTTGGCCAAACGCGTGGACCGATTGACTTGAAATTTTATAAAGCCTAAACGATGTATGTGTAAGATTTTTTCCCATTTACTTCAGTTTCAAGATGGTCGCCTCTGATTTACAGTAACGAGTGTACGCAGTTTTGACCAAACGCATAAACCGATTGTTTTGAAATTTGTTACGAAAGTATCTTGTGTAAAGCCAAAATACATGGTGTGTAAAACATTTCCCCCATTTACTTCCGTTTCAAAATGGCCGCCTCTGATTTACAGTAACGAGTGTACGCAGTTTTGACCAAACGCATAAACCGATTTTTTTGAAATTTGGTACGAAAGTATCTTGTGTAAAGCCAAAATACATGGTGTGTAAAACATTTCCCCCATTTACTTCCGTTTCAAAATGGCCGCCTCTGATTTACAGTAACGAGTGTACGCAGTTTTGACCAAACGCATAAACCGATTTTTTTGAAATTTGGTACGAACGTATCTTGTGTAAAGCCAAAATTCATGGTGTGTAAAACATTTCCCCCATTTACTTCCGTTTCAAAATGGCCGCCTCTGATTTACAGTAACGAGTGTACGCAGTTTTGACCAAACGCATAAACCGATTGTTTTGAAATTTGGTACGAAAGTATCTTGTGTAAAGCCAAAATACATGGTGTGTAAAACATTTCCCCCATTTACTTCCGTTTCAAAATGGCCGCCTCTGATTTACAGTAACGAGTGTACGCAGTTTTGACCAAACGCATAAACCGATTGTTTTGAAATTTGGTACGAACGTATCTTGTGTAAAGCCGATTGTTTTGAAAAAATTCATGGTGTGTAAAACATTTCCCCCATTTACTTCCGTTTCAAAATGGCCGCCTCTGATTTACAGTAACGAGTGTACGCAGTTTTGACCAAACGCATAAACCGATTGTTTTGAAATTTGGTACGAAAGTATCTTGTGTAAAGCCAAAATACATGGTGTGTAAAACATTTCCCCCATTAACTTCCGTTTCAAGGCCCTTCTGCTTCTCTGATATAGCGATTACAAGTGTACGCCTTTTCAGTCAAACGCACTGACCGACTGATTTGAAATTTAGAACGAAGGTATAAAACCTGAACGACATATTTATAAGATTTGTTCCATTCACTTCCGTTTCAAGATAGCGGCTGTGATTTAACGATGAGATTATTTCTACAATATTGCCGTCTGTTTCCTGTAATACTGACTGAACGGCAAGACATGATTTTAGCTGCTTCATGGAGGTTTAATAGTTTGACTTGGGTTGCCCCATGTGACACCTAGTAGCTTCGGTCCTCCCCACGGGTTCGTGCTCAAGCCCCCCGGGGGACCGCTAGGGTCATCCCTGGGTGCACGAGAAGGTGTTGGATTCGTGGGGGTAGTGGTGGTGTTGGATAGTAGATGTCTGTCTTCTTCTTTGATCTTCTTCTGTTAAGTGGGGATGGTGGTAAACCCTCGTGGTAGTGACACCATTTCCTTTAGCAATTTATTGCACTTAATTTAGTAGTAACTGCTTCATGGAGGAAGAACATAAAATCATATATTATTTCTCGAATGAACATCCATTTTTCTCAGCACATACTATTCGTACAGGCATAAATGAAGTATCTTTAGAAAGATTTTTTAACCGGCTTCTGACCATTGCAAAACGATTTTGCGCCAAAACTTACTGTTTGTGGAAAATGTTAACATAAAAGATACTTTTAACTGTCATAGGCAAAACGGCACCATGGATGCGCAATATTTTGTATATTTTACGAAGCTAACTTATTAATCATGAATAGACAATCCCATTACAAATGCCACTTTTTACATAACGTGTGTAAAACAAACCAATCATCTCTCTTACTTTTTTAACTAGAAAATCATGAATTTCTTGCCATATTCCACTTTTTTTCAAACGCGATGCTTGTTTCAAGGTCATAATTTCTAAAAATTTGTTCATCCACAACTCTGAGACAATTTCAATATTTACTTAAAAGTCATTAAACTTATAGGTTATGTGGCCTTACTGACAGTCCCGTATCCCTGCAAGTCGTACAAGCCGGGACAAGCATTTCGATTACCAAGCACATGTTTTGGACACTGTTTTTATACAAATATATTTGTGATTTCTCCTTCCATCGTGCATTTATGTATTGTTAATACGGGCATCATAAAATACGAAGTACAACTAAAATGTCAAAATTCAATTAGAGGTAATCAAGCATGTTTTTCAAATGACTAGAAAACCGTTACCTATTAAAATTGCGTTTGCTATCACTATAAACAAGCCGCAGGGACAAACACTTCAAAAAGCAGGATTGTATTTACCAAATGTCGTCTTTACTCACGTACAATTGTACGTAGCATTTTCAAGGGTAACTAAATTAATATGTTTCTGTCCATTAAAGAAAATGAAATACAAAAAGTACAAGAAGATTACGTTCATACATCAAATGAGATATTGTAATGCCCTGTAAAAATTGCTATTAGAAAAAAAACAATTATTTGTATTGAAATGTATACTACAATGACTGATAAATTTGTGATTATTATTTCAAACCGATTACTTTTCGGTAATTTTCGATTTATTTTTAAAAAATGTCTTCCTTCCAACTACCGCCTTCACCCCAACGACCACTCTTATTCAAAAGGCTGTGTTTTACTTAAAACTTTCATAGTGCGAAATTTCGCGAACAAAAACAGCGACGAATGGAAGTTGCTAAGGAGTCACTAAATGAAGTCAATGACGATGCAGAATAACTGAAACGTATTATAACAGGTGACGAAACATGGGTTTACGGATATGACGTAGAAACTAAGGCTCAATCATGCCAGTGGAGACATTCTGGCTCGCCAAGACCGAAAGAGGCTCGACAAGTGCGGTCGAACGTGAAGGTCATGCTCACTGTGTTCTTCGATATTAATGGCATCATGAATTCCTGCCATCAGGTGAAACGGTCAATAAGCAATACTATTTACAAGTTCAACGCCGTTTGCGTGAAGCAATCCGAAAAAAACGCCCGGATCTGTAGAAAAACAATTCATGGCTTTTGCACCACGATAATACACCAACGCACTTCATCGCTTGTTCGTGAATTTTTGGCCCAAAACAGTACTGTAACGATGCCCCAGCCTCCATATTCGCCAGACAGGCTCCGCGTGACTTTTTCGTATTTTTAAAAATAAAGAGAACCTTAAAGGGCCGTCGTTTTACAGCCGTAGATGACATTAAAAGCGCATTGCTGAAAGAACTAAAGGCTATCTCAAAGATAAAGTTGTAGAAGTGTTTCGAGGATTGGAAGAAGCGCTGACACAAGTGCACAATCTCCAATGGCGACTATTTTGAAGGCAACAACATCAATGTAGAAAAATAAATAAATATTTTGTTCAAAAAATTAAAATTTTCGTTACTTTCTGAACACACGTCGTATTTTTGGTTGTATTAAAAATATATTTGCTAATTTTACTGTCGTTGAGTGTATATTATCTGGAGAGTCTAAAAAAAATAATCGAACTGTTAGTAAAATATCAGATATCGGATGCTCCCGCATCCGGTATGTGTCTATTAGATGTTTATTTCGTGTTTGGAACCAAAGTACATCAGTTAGTTTGTGGACACTTTGTATTACAGCCTTTGAACGTTTAGGTTAAAATAATGTTAGTGCACAAAGTATGTAGAGAATGCAGCAGTCAGGGGTTGTATAGGCAATTTGGTTACACAAAATTGTTTTACTTTTTGCATTCTGCCCCTGCGAGTACATTGCCTAGCCTAATAGTACCTCACACTCGATTTTGTCTTGCGGTATTTTTTCTGATGTATTTAGATAATGATGAGAGAAAATTAATAAAAAAGCAGTGCTTTAAATCCATTTTGATGGCTAATTATTTCTATTAAAGCACCTAATGTGTTTCGTTAGTTTAACGGGCACACTGTAAAATGTGCAGATAAATTTTCGTAAGTTCATAAACACTTAAACGTTTCTGGATGGTTTTGAATAATTAACTTGTGCACGATTGTTTGAAAGAGCGCTACCTCTTAAACCCGTCAACATGAATGTATCGCCACGATTGCATCGTTCTTTGTAATGTGCACAGCAAGCAGTGTTGCCAGTTGGCTGGTAATTACCCGATTTTTTCGGGTAATTTTGAGGCTTACGGATAGTCATGAGGGGGTGAAAGGAAAGCGGGTGATAGCGGGTAATTTTAGTCTCGTAGAGATATACACAAATTATCTAGAATAGTTACTTTACTCGTATTCCTCTTTTGATTCCATTATAAGTGTCTCCATAATGGAATGACATTTTTGTGTGCTCTGTGGCTCATTTTGTGTTCAGAGTAACGTTTGTGTGATCCATACTCGGATCGCTTTTTCTGTTCTTCAATCAGCTCATTTTAGATTATCTTTATCCATGAAAATACTATTTTTATTGCTTGTTTTTTACTAACCGTGGAAACCCAGTTTTTTAGTCAAATTTCAACAAAATTCAATTTTTAAGGGTTGAGGGAGTGTCTGCAGGTCAAGGGTCTCAATGGAGAAATTATTGGTCTCGTGAAGACCAACGGCATTGCTAAGGATCGCGAACAAATATCCCTGTTCGTTTTGATGATATAATTGAATCGAGAAAAATAGCGATTTGGATGCGAAGTGTCCGCCACCTTCACTGTATATGTAATTAGTGTGTGAACAGTGTGTGTGTGTGTCTTGTGAAACAATCACTCAGTGTGTCAGCTTTATGTATGTGTGTGTGTGTGTGTGTGTGTGTGTGTGTGTGTGTGTGTGTGTGTGTGTGTGTGTGTGTGTGTGTGTGTGTGTGTGTGTGTGTGTGTGTGTGTGTGTGTGTGTGTGTGTGTGTGTGTGTGTGTGTGTGTGTGTGTGTGTGTGTGTGTGTGTGTGTGTGTGTGTGTGTGTGTGTGTGTGTGTGTGTGTGTGTGTGTGTGTGTGTGTGTGTGTGTGTGTGTGTGTGTGTGTGTGTGTGTGTGTGTGTGTGTGTGTGTGTGTGTGTGTGTGTGTGTGTGTGTGTGTGTGTGTGTGTGTGTGTGTGTGTGTGTGTGTGTGTGTGTGTGTGTGTGTGTGTGTGTGTGTGTGTGTGTGTGTGTGTGTGTGTGTGTGTGTGTGTGTGTGTGTGTGTGTGTGTGTGTGTGTGTGTGTGTGTGTGTGTGTGTGTGTGTGTGTGTGTGTGTGTGTGTGTGTGTGTGTGTGTGTGTGTGTGTGTGTGTGTGTGTGTGTGTGTGTGTGTGTGTGTGTGTGTGTGTGTGTGTGTGTGTGTGTGTGTGTGTGTGTGTGTGTGTGTGTGTGTGTGTGTGTGTGTGTGTGTGTGTGTGTGTGTGTGTGTGTGTGCGTGCGTGCGTGCGTGCGTGTGCGTGCGTGCGTGCGTGCGTGCGTGCGTGCGTGCGTGCGTGCGTGCGTGCGTGCGTGCGTGCGTGCGTGCGTGCGTGTGCGTGCGTGCGTGCGTGCGTGCGTGCGTGCGTGCGTGCGTGCGTGCGTGCGTGCGTGCGTGCGTGCGTGCGTGCGTGCGTGCGTGCGTGCGTGCGTGCGTGCGTGCGTGCGTGCGTGCGTGCGTGCGTGCGTGCGTGCGTGCGTGCGTGCGTGCGTGCGTGCGTGCGTGCGTGCGTGCGTGCGTGCGTGCGTGCGTGCGTGCGTGCGTGCGTGCGTGCGTGCGTGCGTGCGTGCGTGCGTGCGTGCGTGTGCGTGCGTGCGTGCGTGCGTGCGTGCGTGCGTGCGTGCGTGCGTGCGTGCGTGCGTGCGTGCGTGCGTGCGTGCGTGCGTGCGTGCGTGCGTGCGTGCGTGCGTGCGTGCGTGCGTGCGTGCGTGCGTGCGTGCGTGCGTGCGTGCGTGCGTGCGTGCGTGCGTGCGTGCGTGCGTGCGTGCGTGCGTGCGTGCGTGCGTGCGTGCGTGCGTGCGTGCGTGCGTGCGTGCGTGTGCGTGCGTGCGTGCGTGCGTGCGTGCGTGCGTGCGTGCGTGCGTGCGTGCGTGCGTGCGTGCGTGCGTGCGTGCGTGCGTGCGTGCGTGCGTGCGTGCGTGCGTGCGTGCGTGCGTGCGTGCGTGCGTGCGTGCGTGCGTGCGTGCGTGCGTGTGGCGTACGTGCTTGTGTGTGTGTGTGCGCGCGTGTGAAATTAACGTTTTTTATAACTAGGAGTTCAAGTGATGAGGAAGGTGGTATTGTGTTTATTTGCGCCATCGGATAAAAAGATGGACTAAGAGGACTAGGGGAGCATACGTTATTAAAACGAAACTTTCATTGTCGGCTTTTTGTTAAGGCAAATGAATTAGAAGACAGCGATGCAAAAATTAAAAATTTTTATAGAATATCAGAAAAATTATACTTAGCATTTGGGGAAACGCTACTTCTTCACGACTTACTCCCTATTTTGCCTTTTTTGCGATCTCATCGACTACTGTCCGAGGTGGTCCCAGTACTCGAACTTATTGCATCTGTCACGATAGGAAGTTCGAGTGGCGATATGTGGAGTCGAGAAACACTCTGAACCATTTTATTATACCCTAACTGGTCACCAGAATGAGTGGAACCAGGTGATACGGAAAGTGAGTAAGCTTTCGCCATCGCATTGTATAACAGTAATGACAATATCCTCTTCTCCACTGGCAGACGTTGACTTATAAATCAATAAGGCCGCGCGAAGACTGTGTCCTTCATTTATTTAGGCACCACAGCTACAGCTTATTAGATTAAGCAAACCCCTACTGGACTCGTGGATGGATCTAGATAACAAGACCGATTAATTATCAGTGAGGTGTAAACCGGACCCACTAATGTGTAGTAGCCCGCAACATGTCATAACTAACTCGTGTATAGGTCTATTTAATAAACGAAGAACTTCTCCTAGTTTGGCATCGATTTTATGCGTCAGGTATCGTTATAAACGGTTCATAATAATATGTAGATTTGTAAAAGATGAAAAAATTAATTTCTTCTTGCTCAAATGTTATTAATTTTCTTTTAGTAAGGTAAATTTTGACCAATCAGCGATATGTGTAGGGCTCTATTAGTTTCGTAACGGAACTGTTTTTATAACTGGAACCGAGAGTTTTTCAAAGGTTTTTATGGGCGAGGTCTTACATTAAAATAATATTACATTTTAGTAATATTTGTAATAATGATTTTGAAAATAGGTTAACAAATATGTATTTTTAGATCATTTAATAAGAAATACATCTTTAATTAAATACGGAATTAAAGATCACCTGATTTTATTACGAAAATTGTTTTTTTTTGTTTTGTTAACCAATCAGCTGTTCACACGATTTTTTTTGTTTCTTAACCGATCAGCTGTTCACACTTTTTTCCGATCAGCTGTTCACATGATTTTTTTTTGTTGACCGATCAGCTGTTCACAAAATTTTTCTTTTGCAATTAGGCGTGATTTAACTCACATCAACTATAGGCTACTCTAACCTATAGGCCTAACCCGTAGATGTCGCTGTGATATTTAATATAGAAAAGGATTTTTGTAATTAATATACATTAAAGAACATTGTGTTCGATTTCGAACAGTGATGCTAATTTTTAAATTTTCTAACTTTTGTATGCTGTGTATTGCTTCGACGACGAAGTATTTAACGACTATTTCACGCGTAGTAAGTCTAAATACGTTACTTTTCAAATTATGACTTGTATGTTTTACTGCTTGTTTTTTGATTTGTAATTTCTCACAGTTTTTCTACATTTCTCTCGTATTTTTGTCTAGATTTGGAATTTAAGAAATTTACTGTTCGTGACAATTTAGAAACCTACACAAAGCCGACAGCGTTCAGGATTTATGTATATCTAGTTACTTCTTTATTTGAAAATCGCCTTGCATTATGAATCTGTGTATAATTAAAATTTGAATAAATTTTGATGAACCGATTATGAAAAACTACAGAATTATTGAATTTAAAAAAAAGTTATTTCCTAATTTTTTTTCTTATGAAGCTACTTATTTGTTTTATAACATATAAAACAAATAACATGTATCTATAACATGCACTTATAGATTACATGTGTGCATAATTCGGTAGAAATCGTTTGAACTAACTTTGAGAAAATCCCATTTTAACAGTTTTCGATAAGTGGGCTAAAAAAAAAACAAAGGTTTCTTAAAATAAAAAAGTAAATGGCGGTTGGAAAAATTTCATACACATATACACAACGCGCGCGCCTACATTTTACGTACATAAAACTTACAAAACTTTTTAAAATAAATTAAAACATAGCTAATTACTGACCTGTTTCGGATTGAGTGTTATTTAATTTTCTGAAAGCATTGCTTAGACTTAAACGGCGATAAACACTTTATATTACGGCTAAGTGATCATTAAATCATTATATCACACATTTAAATGGCACAATTCTTATTAAACGCGAATTATCATTACTTCTGATTAACTATGATGTGCATTTTAAATTCCAAGGTCACTGGTTAAGTTTGCTCAACTCGAAGTGCCAGCCAGTATTAGTGTGCGCCTGTAACAGCGAATCATCTTCATTCTTCAAGGTCGACATAATTATCGTCCAAGCTGTGTAATTCTGTGTTATTTTACTGTAATTTTCTGAGCATAGGAAATCGCTTTTGAAGTCAAAAAAATATTTAATTTGTGTTTACTACTACACGTTGTCATTTGGCCATGGTAGTTAAAAACGTGTTTTAACATGTTCATGTTCACGGTCAATGTCAGGTGTCATCCAGGCTAACCTAAGTTACCTTCATCCTCGACTCACCTGTTAGACCTGATCTCTTATGTACGTATTTACAACAGAAATAATGACAGATAATTGAAAAAGTGACGCAGCCTTAAGGGAAATAAAGTTACTTTGTTGACCGAGCGAAGCGAACGTTATGCATTTGTGTCTGTTACGCAGTTTTGGCCAAACGCATTGACCGATTGTTATGAAATTGGTTAAAGTTCTTTGCATAACCTATTTGTGTTTGTAAGATTTTTTCAATTCTCTTTCAACATGGTGACCTCTGAATTACAACGATTGTACGCAGTTTTGGCCAAACGCATCGACCGATTGTATTGAAATTTGGTACGAAGGCACCTTATATAAAGCCCAAACGATATATGTATAAGATTTTTCCCCATTTACTTCCGTTTCAAGATAGCGGCTTCCGATTTGCAATGACGAGTGTACGCAGTTTTGGTCAAACGCATCGATCGATTGTATTGAAATTTTGTACGAAGGCACCTTATATAAAGCCCAAACGATATATGTATAAGATTTTTTCCATTTACTTCCGTTTCAAGATAGCGGCTTTCGATTTACAATGACGAGTGTACGCAGTTTTGGCCAAACGCATCGACCGATTGTATTTAAATTTGGTATGAAGGCACCTTATATAAAGCCCAAACGATATATGTATAAGATTTTTTCCCATTTACTTCCGTTTCAAGATAGCGGCTTCCGATTTGCAATGACGAGTGTACGCAGTTTTGGGCAAACACATCGACCGATTGTATTTAAATTTGGTACGAAGGCACCTTATGTAAAGCCCAAACGATATATGTATAAGATTTAAAGCCCAAACGATATATGTATAAGATTTTTTCCCATTTACTTCCGTTTCAAGATAGCGGCTTCCGATTTGCAATGACGAGTGTACGCATTTTTGGTCAAACGCATCGATCGATTGTTTTGAAATTTGGTACGAAGGCACCTTATATAAAGCCCAAACGATATATGTATAAGATTTTTCCCATTTACTTCCGTTTCAAGATAGCGGCTTCCGATTTGCAATGACGAGTGTACGCAGTTTTGGGCAAACGCATCGACCGATTGTATTGAAATTTGGTACGAAGATATCTTGTATAAAACCCAGTTGATTGTTTCCCACTTACTTCCGTTTATGTTTGAAATTTAGAACGAAAATACCTTGTATGAAGTCCGAACGACATGTAAGATTTTTTCCCATTCGCTTTCGTTTCAAGATGGTGGGCTCTGATTTAACTGTGAGGATGTAATTGGTTGTTTCGTGTAATACTGGCTGACGTCATAATTTTGACCGTTTCGTGGAGAAAGAGCGCACAGTTTCCGATAAAGTTAGACGAGTAATATCGGTTAAATTGGCGGCAAAGTTTACGAACGCTGTCGTGGATCGCTCTGTACATTAAGTAAAGACATCTTGCGTGGTCTGTCTGTTCTTGAACTACTAGATGTATTAGATATAAAAAACTGTTGAAAATGGGCTCCATTACACGATTCTCACAACTGAATAAGACGGTATGACAAGTACAGTGTGCATCAAACAAGTCCACCATCGCTGCTGAACGACAAGTTCTAATATAGACAAGTAATGTGGCAGAAGCACCAAAAAGTGGTCGACTTATAGGCTAAGTACTAATACAGGAAACGTTGGTTGTGCAAGCTGCGTATTGTAGTCCCCCAATACTCGTATCTGGTCTCCGTTGGAAGTGCTCACACGACATTATGCAAGTTTTAAAGGAGAGCTCATGTTGTTCACGCATTGTTACCGGAAGACGATGTAAAACGTGCAGGTTGCTAACAGGAGTCCTCAGTGATTTGTTTCGGTCTGACGAAACATATTTTAATTTTGATGTATACTAAAATTCACGAAATTATCGCGTTTAGGCTACAATCCACATCAGCTACATAATTTCGTCACACAAATTATGGTGTGCAATGTCACGAAAAATGGTCTTGCGAGAGAATGGATGGCCTACAGGTCCAGCAAGACCCCTTAGGCTGAACTGGACGTATCTGCGTAGAGTGACGGAGTTTCTGACGGGTCAGTGGACATTTCGCAGCCATATACACAAAATGGCTTCTCATATGGTAAATATTTTGTGCAGGGAATGTAGTATAGTTGAGCAAACAGTTCAGCACGTAATCTTTGAATGTCTAATTTTGGTCAGGAAACGATTTGAATCCCCTGGCACTTTGGAGGGGGGGATAGACGATGGAACAAAGGTTGAATTTGTGAACGAGTGTGCACAGCAAGCTGTGTAGCTGAATGGCAGCACCAGAAGCTGAAGGTTCGTCAGTGGAGAAAAATGTCACGAAGTCGAATCTTCATAACATTTGAAATCGCTATTTTGTTAAACCTTTGATCTTGGTATTCGGAACGGTTCGAGTTTGCCAGCATCCACTGTAGTCTAGTTATTAAATTTTGTACTTACAGCTAGATTCAAGATCAACAAACTATATAAAAACTTTTTCGTGTTCATTTGAAATTAAAAACCGGTCTCAAAAACATGTTCAAGGTTTCGGTCGTAGCCTATATTAATCATAAATCCAGTCCAGTGTGTCAAATTCGAAGTGATAGTAATTTATTTTTCAAGAGTAAATCGGAAAAAACCAAAGTCCGAACTCGGTCATGATTTATTTGTATTTTCCGATTTGGCCGGCTCCAAAAATTTGTTATAGAATTTTGTTTTCCCGAGTCGGGTCAAGTTAGGCACAATAACTTTTCATTCGTAAAACACAATAAACTTGAGCGTTCGTATTTGTGTGCAACACGGTACAAAAATAGATTTAGGCAATAGCTTACAATTACTTTTAGTCAGCGTTAAAATCTGCATACATTAGCATTTCCCCCCTTAACGTCCATACTTTATGCCAGTTAGAGTAATGAGGACAAGGGCACAGTGTTAATGGTAAGGGAAACTGTAGGTGAGCAGTTCAGAGACGCAGCACACTGACCGGTGCTTTGGCCACATCGACAACCGAACCCCAAATTCATTTGAAAATACGAAAAATAAACTGACAGGTTAGGATTAATTTTCGAATCGTCAATACAGTTGAAAAGTGTACAGTACTATTTATGAAGGTCTTAAGGGTGATTATTGGTGAAATCAGATTTTCAAAAAAGTGCATGGAAAAAGAATTGATTTTATTACGTTTTGGAAATTCGCTTCCATCTGGTCAGCGAGACAGCTGCGTACCGCGATTGTAATCAGTAACAGTAGCCTGTCTCCCCACTTTTTCCGAGTCATTAAGACGAAGCTAATGTGAACTTATCGTACAAATTTAGCTGAAGATAATGTTGTGGAAAATAATGATAAAAGTCCAATCAATTTTCCTGTGGAATTGTGACGGGAAAATAACTTAATTATGCAATTTCAAGGAAACGAGAATTACGCCAAGTATTTCTTTCGTGTTGCTTGTGAACGAATTATCTTTTCTTATTACTGTAATATTTGCAATTATAAATGAATAAAACGTTACGGGCCTAACGAAGTAATAATATTTAACTAAATTTATCGCTTTAACTTCGAGGAAAATAAATCATTCCAAATAAAAAGGTAACTGGCCGTAATAGATTCGGGTGCCACTTTTCTTTTTGCTACGCGGATAATTCGAAAAGTATGAGGCGACATACTCTCGGAAAATCTTTCAATTATCTGGGAGAAACGATCACAAGAAATAATAGGGAGAAAACGGCAGTAGATACAGAACAGCCAAACTAAGGACGGCGTCAAAATTGACATGGAACACCTACAAAAAAAATCGCTATCCATAAAGTCAAAGATCAAAATTACAACACAGTGACGAGGCCAGCAGTGGTGTACGCGGTAGAAACGCTCTAAAGAGCGTTCTCAGGTTAAAACCTGAGAAGCCGGAAAAGGACAGAGGAACTCCAGAGAGTGGAAAGAAGAATACTAAGAACGATCAACAAGAAACACATAGTGAACGGAAACCACAGGCTGCTTCCTGGAGCACTGGTGTACAAGGAGACCGAACACCTTATCGACGTATTCAGAAAGAGACGCCTGGCATTTTACGGACACCTGATCAGACTCCCAGAAGAAAGGCTCACCAAGAAATTACTGAACTACCAATTGAGCACAAAGATAAAAAATAATTGGCTCAAGGAGATAGAACAAGACCTGGAAGACCTAGGGATAACCGAAGAACAGTTGAGGAATGGGGAGGAGAAAGCCATACTCAAGGACAAGGAAATGAAACTCAACTTTAGAAAAGCAAGCGACCGAATGGACATGACAGTCTCAGAATTTAGGAAAAGAAGATCACAAAGGCTGAAGAGGTATTGGGAGGAACAACGCGCCAAGAAGATGAGACCTCACTAATGACTGAATGTGCTCCAGTGTGGGCCTAACCCCCCAAAAAAAGGTAACTACTAGACAAATTTTTGTTTAAAGTAAAATTGTCTTAAAATAATGAAACCCTTTAACGGCAAACGAAAGTAATACCGAACTGTGAAACTACTTTTCTCTGTAAGTGGCCTGTAACATGTTTAAAGTGAAAGCAAACTAGTCAGTTGAAAAGGCATGTTTGATAACTTCTAACTGTATTTTGACACTTCAAATGTACTTCGTATTTTATGATATCCATGTTAACAATAGATAAATGCACGATGGAAGGAGAAATCACAAATATATTAGTGTGAAAACAGTGTCCAAAACATATGTTTGGTATTCGAAATGCTTGTATGACGGGCAGAGGATTGTCAGTAGGGCCACATAACGTATAAATTTAATGACTTTTAAGTAAATATTGAAATTGTTCTAAGCACGTTATATAGAAAAGTGGCATTTTTAATGGGATTGTCTATTCCTGATTAATAAGTTAGCTTCGTAAAATGTACAAAATATTGTCTGATTTGTGATGCCACGCATGCGCATGATTATTTTGCCTACAACAGTTAAAAGTTTCCACAAACAGTAAGTTTTACCGCAAAATCGTTTTACAATGTCAGAAGCCGGTAAAAAATTCTTTCTAAAGATACCTCATTAGAATATATATACCTGCATTATAATATATATATATATATATATATATATATGCATATATATGCCTGTACGAATAGTATGTGCTGAGAAAAAGGGATGGTGACTCGAGAAATATATGATTTTTAGTCTTAGATGGTACTTTCTATTAGCTCATTATGTAATTATCTATAAATTTTGACGTGATTGAATGAAGTTAATTTTAACCATTTTATTACTGAAAGCAGACCTATAGATGTCTTAAAATTAAAAATTTTCCAAACATTTTATTTTGTTTAACAGAAAAGTGACAACTATTGTAGAGTCCAGTAACAAATGTCTATCGCAGTCACGAGTGTGCTAGTTGTGACTTACTAGAGAATGTCTTTCACTACTGAACGCGTGTTTGACAAAATTCTTGTACTAAAAACAGAGCAATACAGCTGTTACGGTAAGCGAACAGCTGGACAAACATGCAAGTTCATGGATGTTGCCTTCATGTTGCGGTATACCGTGCAGCTTAACTTTGTGTTAATGTTAGCTTCGGCGAGAGAAGTGAATAGAAAAGACGTCTGCCGAACGGAAGAATGCAACAAAAATATGAAACGAACGAGTAAACGAATTTCGTCTCTGTATTTCTGTTTTTTCTTTTTCTTCCCTCTTTTCGATACACAGTATTATATGAAAACGTTGTGTTGCTTTGGTTTCAGTACTATTCCTTAATGGAAGAACACGTACACGTTGTAACCGTTTATAATAATTGTTGTTAATATTGCTTGTTTTTATCAACTTAACCTAAAACTCATTACAGCCTGTCAGCTGTTCAATGGAATCAGCTGGTCCATTGTTTTATTTGATATAAACAACAGATCATTTACTATAACTACAGTAAATAATATCTAAGCTAGGTTTACGTATTTATTTATTTAAAAAAACAAGATTTGTAAACATATCTTCAAACTAATTATGTATTCAGCAAACATATCATTAACAAAAGCTTCGCTCCTGTCGGTAACTCCCCTAATTACAGACGTGTTCTTATTGTATAAACAGTTATGTTTACCTGTATGAATTCGCACTACAATAAAATATAAATTATTTTAAATGGCTTACAGTTTCTTGTTATCTTTATTTGTAGTTTCGTAAGGTCTGTTTTGAAAACAATTCTTTGACACGATTGTTGTTGAGACGGTTGAAGGCTTATTATAAAGTTCTTGGTCTCCAATTTCACCAGGGAAATACAACTTCCTTACTAAGCCCCGAGCAAGTGCTATAAGAGGCGAAAGTTTCCATAAGGAATGATAAGTTGTAAATAATAATTAATTAATTCTAATATTGGTTTCTGTAGCAACAAAAGTATAATTTTCATAACAGTTGTTGAATAAAAACAAAATTATAAATAATTAAGTTCTAATATTGGTTTCTATGGTAACATTTGAAGTAAATAAATTTAAATTATATATATATATATATAATAATAATTATTATTATTATTTGCGTATAGACCCTGTTGGATCACGCGAAGCACTCCGACTCATGTCTTGTTCCTTCTAATCCTCCACACCTCCCTCATCCTGTCCCCATGGATCCTCCTCCGCTCCTCCGTCCATTTTACCACTGCTCTCTTTTGGGATTTCATTCTCTGGGATCTTCCAACCGAGCATCTTTCTCCTGTATGCGTTCCTGTCTTCAATGTCTGTTGTCTATTTCTGTGTCAAGTAGGTCTATTCTGACTTGTGCGATCCACGACGTTGTTGATTTGACTCTTTGTATATACTTCTTGTAAGGATTCTGTTGGCAAGTCTGAGAGTCTATTGATGTGTCCATAGAGTTGAAGCCTCCTTCTTCTGATATCTGCTGCCAGGTTCGATTCTTCTCTGTGGTCTTCCGTGAGTGCAACCTGTATCCGTCTTCTGTTAATCTCGAGCCAAGGATCTTCCTCAAGATTTTGCTTTCTTCCTTCAAAATACCCTCCATGGTAGCTTTTGTGTGGAATGCTAGCGTCTCGCTTGCATATAATGCCTCCGGTTTTATGACTGTGTTGTAGTGTCTGATTTTTGTGTGCGTCGACATACATCTCTTATTGTAGATATCACGCGTTATACCAAAAGCCCCTCTTCATTCTCAGTAGCCGAACCCTTTGCGCAGCCTTCTCTCCACCTGTGGGTTCAAAAATTTCTCCCAGATATTTAAAGTGCTTGACTCTGTTTATCTGACCATATTTTGTGTTTAGTTCTTGAATATTTAATTTTGAACAGAAGAATTAAATGTTACTGGACCAACGTTATTGGAAGTGTATTGCTCTTTATCCATGAAGCGGCCAAAATTATGATAGCTTTTGTCGTGATAGCTTTTTTCGTTAGCTTTTGTTACAGGAAAATACAGCTTTTGTTACAGAAGAATATATATAGGCTTTAATGAGAGGAAAAGTATACATTTTTTTAAAATTGAACCCTTAGGAAGGGCTGTAAAAACGAAAGTTTTCATTAAAAATGGATGGTAATGACAAGTTGTGTTCGATTTTGTTATTTTGAATAACAGCTGTTGTAAAATCAATATTTCGAGTAGAAGTTGTGTATATTTTGTGGTAACAGCATTATTATTTTATTTACGTATTTTCTGGGGTTATAATTGCTAAACGCTTTTATTTTAGATTAATTTTTCTTTATTGTTCAAGAAATTTCAAGTAAATTTGTGACGGGGTCCAGAATTGCGTGTTTATAAGTGCAGTCGTAAAACAGGTTCTGTTTTTAAAGTATATGTGGAGCTATTTCCCTTAGAAGCCATTATATAAAGAATTTATACCTTGTTTGGAATACAATTTAACGTTTGGTATTTGTCTGCATTTTTTAACAACAAACGTGTACAAAATAAATA